>LR812523.1:33776267-33798431 GCA_903798195.1 Danio kyathit | reverse complement strand
TATCAGACTTAGTGGAAAGATCAGACCTCCCACATAGTTCCAGAACACAAGGTTAGATCAGTCTTGGCCATTGCATGAAGATAAGTAGCACTTAAAGTTTATATTATACTTAAAAAAAAAATCGCCAAGGCATTTTTCCAGCTTTATCGACATTTATTTAATCAAGAGGTTGCTTGTTATCTATTCCTGGACATTATGAAGCAAATTCCGATGCAAGCAAGAGAGGAGTCAGAGACAAAATGGAGATGGAGGCGACTGTGAGAAGCAAAGGACCCGGATAAAAAGCATTTTACAGAGCGTAATCATAACAAAATATGTTTAAGCAATCTAAACAATGACCTCATGCAAGCACCTCAATCTCTTTCAAGTGTTTAGTTTTAAATTCCGTCAGCCACAAAATGTAATTATTGGTAGCAGGAAGATAAAATCATATAAGACAGGCTATAGTTTGAAGGCAGAGAAACTGAACATTTGGCAAACATGATAATTGACAACCCATTCTCACCCCGAAGGCGTCAAAATCTGAAGCATGGTCAAGCACCTTGCGCGTCACTATGAAGACGCTGAAAGCGACCCCTGGCGTCAGTATACCGACGCAAAAGGAATTCCATTGGTTTCAATGGGTTGCCCCGAGGCGTCAAATGGAGACGCTCAAAGACTAGTTTAATTACCAATTGATGTCAACGCAATTTTTTAAACCTGGTTTACGCCTATTATCGCAGTTTTCTTATTTAAAACTATGTGATTTTTGTTTTTTTTATGAAAAGCGTCTGTAAACAGGGTCGAGACAACTGTAAATAAGGATACACGGAGGTCAACGTTACTTCCATTCAACGGTGAGTTTAACATCGCTCAGCTATTGGTCAAACTGCTTCACCGGTGAGTTCACCGATGAGTTCTACTCCATGACACGTGCAACAATACGTGGTAGGTTAATGCTGCATAATGTATTTTTATTATTATTGGAGATTAGTTGGTGTTGATAAATATGTTATATGTCATATACTTTATATTGAATGAGTGAAATTATAGTCGATTGCCCAGTTTAGGGTAAATATGCCTAATAATATCATAAATAAAACTGATTAATTCATTTTTATTTGTATTTTTTTACTTCAAAAAATATTACATTTAAAGTACTAAGTTTAAAAAATATTTTAGCTGATCTTTTTATTATCAAATTATTCATTGAAGTTGGGGGTCATTGTATATCGCGCTCTATTTTTTTACAGTCTATGGTCGCGATCCCAAGGTTCATTGCGATCCCAAGGTTCACTGCGGTTTTTCCACTCGGTAAGTAAGAAGTAAATAAATAAAGACGATTTGTTGATTCACATTGGGGGTTTGCTTAGAACATTTATGAAAGCAAGGTAGCTATCTCCTGATGCAGTACATGACTGCAGACTTGATATAAATAAAGCATGTACTGTAAACTAGCAACGTTATCTAATTACATCCAAGTTTATTTATTAAAAAATATATATTTTTCCCACATTTAGTCATGCATAGCTCAGAACTATATAGTTATACATTTTAAGATGAGGAACAGTTACCAGATTGCTGCTTTCCACAACAGTAATCGTCCAAAATCTATATAAATGGTGCAGATAAATGAATATATGCAATAAAAATTACCTCAAATAATAAAATTGTATTCGTAACTGCATCAATATTAAAGCAAATCAAGAGTTTCTCAAAAGTTTAAAGGCTACATTGTAACTACAATTATTTCCCATGCCTTAAAAGAAACAAAAAAGGTAGACATAACAGAAATTCTGCATGTCTGAGCACATTTTATTCATTGTACAACACAAAACTAACCAAAAACTGCTTAATCTACCATATATATATATATATATATATATATATATATATATATATATATATATATATATATATATATATATATATATATATATATATATACATACATGCATACATACATACAGTTGAATTCAGAATTATTAGCCCCCCTTTAATTTTTTTTTTATATATATTTCCCAAATGATGTTGAACAGAGCAAGGAAATTTTCACAGTATGTCTGATAATATTTTTTCTTCTGGAGAAAGTCTTATTTGTTTTATTTCGGCTAGAATAAAAGCAGTTTTAACTTTTTAAAACACATTTTAAGGTCAAAATTATTAGCCCCTTTAAGCTTTATATTTTTCTGATAGTCTACAGAACAAACCATCATTATACAATAACTTGCCTAAATACCCTAACCTGCCTAGTTAACCTAATTAACCTAGTGAAGCCTTTAAATGTCACTTTAAGCTGTATAGAAGTGTCTTGAAGAATATCTAGTAAAATATTATTTACTGTCATCATGACAAAGATAAAATACATCAGTTAATAGAGATGAGTTATTAAAACTATTTAAAACTATTATGTTTTTATAATGTTAAATGTGCTGAAAAAAAATCTTTTCTCTGTTAAACAGAAATTGGAGAAAAAAAATAAATGGGGGCTAATAATTCTGACTTCAACTGTGTGTGTGTGTGTGTGTGTATATATATATTTTTTATATATATTTTTTTTCTTTGCTCTTTTCAGGTCCTTCAAATTACTTTAAAATTCCAATTTTATTTTCTAACAAGCAAAAGCTAAAGGCACTTTTAGAACCCATGCCTATATTGTTAAATTGCACTTGTCCCTCTCTCTATCTCTGTTAACATATTTGTATTTGTTTGATTAATCCTTGACCTTGTGTCTTTCAGTCTGTTTCTGCCTATCACCATGAGTGATACAGAACTCCATAAGGAACCTATGAATCTTGATACTCGAATTGATCATCAAGATCTCAATTATAAGCTCAAGTCTTGATGACAACTTGGTGATCTGCAGGAAGCACCACCAGTAAAGACACCTGAATCAAGGGTATGTTGGAGAAAGAGACAGACACATTGTGTAAGGAAGGCCAAGACCGATCTGGAATCAGTCAAGGGTTAGTTTTTCATTCCATGTATATTAAATATCTACAATGTTTAGGCATATATGGTTGTATGAGATAAAATTTACATGTATTTATTCTTCCACTACTATTGTATTAACGGAAAGAGACACATTAGTTTTACTATTACTATTGTTTATTAAAAACATTATACTACAGTATAAGCTCACAAAAGATTGTGCCTTAACTGTTTAAAACAATTTGTTCTGGGTGTTGATAGTGGATAACCTTTTTTTCTTTATCAGAAAGTATTTTGTTTTGTCTGATTTGTATGACACCTTATAGACCATAAACTGATTGGACTGTCGACATTGTTGTCCAGGAAATTAGAAGTCTGCTTATGCTGCTTGTCTTAGGATAAGTTGGAAATGTTATAAATGTTCATTTTCTGTTGCTTTATCTGATACAGATCATAGGAACTCTGATCTTCCCAACTGTGAGAGGGCCTTGCTCCAGTGACTGTTGGTGTGTATTTCATTGCTTCCATTAGTCCCTGTATCTGTAGAGCTAGGTGGCAGTGGGCTAGAGTAAAAATTTGGTTTTATTTAAACTAAGGCATAACGATGGCCTTTTTATCTCCGATTTGGTCATGCAAGTATTAAAGTGATATATCCTAAAATATTTTTATATTCTTTCCATTGTAGGTGGAAAAGATGTTGGTATAATTATTTTTAATAGACTGCCAAGATCTCAGCAGACAGTTTTCTGAGATATTTTTGAGTGGGAGCCTGTGCGATACAAGGTGGATAGTATTTGCAAGGAAGAGCCCTTCTTCTGTCCTTCCACACCAGATATACTGCCAATTTAAGTAGATGTGAACCATAAGCATTATCATTTCAAGAATGCACTAGGTACTTTAAACTGTATGTGTTGAAACTAAATTAACAAGAAAACAGCTCTTTGATGTTCACCTAGTAAAATTAGATTATAATATATAAACTGTTATGTACTGTTTCTTTTTTTTTTCAAACACAGGCATTCTTTGAAGGTGTATTTACAGATATTGTTTAAGGATTGACAGGAAGATTTGTGGACTACATTAACTAATGACACGACCTCCAAAGAGTTGCAAAAAGCTGTCCAAAGTTCCAGCACCCTCTTTAAGCCCTTAATTTTGGTGTTTCATGCCAAAGCACATGAATTTAAATGTGAGATAGGTGAACTACGTGATTATCTTAAACTGATGCCAAAACTTTGTTATTGGTTTACTTATTTGTTTGTTTGTTTGTTTGTTTGTTTGTTTGTTTGTTTGTATATGTTAACCAGGTGAAACGGAGTGAGGCATACCAGGATAGGTGTGGTTTAACTCTTGGGGAGGAGGTTGGAACAGTGCAATGTTTCCTCTCTAGGATTGCAGAGACCAGACATGCTACTGTAACTCTCATGGTCATGTGCTGGAATTAGCAGATGTTCAACAATTTGGCCATCCCGCTGACCTGTTGATATCAGAAGGTAACGACATCCAGTAGAATTTGTTTTAGATGTTCAGTAACCTATTTGAATAGTATTATGATTTTTCATTGCTTATCACTGTAGACCACAAAAGCTCTGCAAAGCAAGTTGCAAAACAGAATCCATGAAACTGGCAGTGACTGGAAACCAACTGGAAGACTGGGTCTGTGATATAGAGGAGTGGGCAGACGGTGAGGGAGTTATTATTACTATTACATGTTGTCATGAATAATTGTAAGTTTTACTATTTTTGTAATTTTTTCCACTAGCAGAAGCAAAGACAACAAAAAACAGCAATGATGCGGATGTCTTCGCCTTATGGCATGGTATGTACACTAGACTTCTGCCAGTTTTGATTCTTTAAAAGTTGATGTATAATCCATATGATTGATACAACTTTCTTCTTATGAATGCATTTCAGACTCTGTCGATCTAACAACGAGGAGAAGGGCGTTCAACATCATCATGCTAGTAAGGATTCTTCAGGAGAAGCAGAGGATTCTTGTGGCAGAGATGGCCAACCACTGCAAATACCTTTCAACTCATCCTGGATCCTTCAGAGAACTGTCCTGCTTGTTTGCCATTGAAAAGTATTTATTTATATTATTTGGCACTAACATAAGCATAAGGTTATCCAGTCCAAAGGATGTTAATAAATGTTAATGTTGTTGTGTTTTTCTTTTAAGATTCGACATGTGGCCTAAACGAAGAGGGGTTGAAAGGTCTGTGGATCATCATTCTCGGAAAGGAACAAAATAACTGAGAAAAAAACAACGATACGAGGGTGCTAGAGACCTGCAAGGTACCAGCAAGTTTTGGCTGGAGCAGAGAACATACATTTTTTTTAAATAAAGCTCCAGCTGATGAGTATGACATTGACTACGGATTTTCTTTTAATGTAAAGAAAGAAGGCAATGACCTTAACCCTGAATCTAAAGCATGTAATAAAATCTGATTTTGATCATAACCCAATTGTTGTCTCTTCTTCTCCAAATACATAGATATGTACAATATGTATGCATGCCTCTAAAATCAATTAGTGGTGTAAATTAAGAGCATTATTGTAACTGCTTACATGTATAGATTTAAGGTACTCTATATGAAAATAAAATAAATGCATTAACTGACATTAAAAGCTTTTAAAATATGAATTTTATGACAAAGAATGTGTATTGAATTTTTGCATATACTTGGCCAAAGAAATGTATATAATAATTATTATTATTATTATGGTCAACTGCTCAGATACCTCCAGTCAATATGTGGCTGAGACCGGTAACCAGACTTCTACCACTGGAAAAATTAACCTGAGATTTACATCAAAGATCTGATGTGTTCTGGCACATTTGGTCCTCCTTCTGGATTTTTCTTGAGGGTACTCAGTGACTATATGTCTTTCTAAATTTGTTTTATAATCTCCTTTTATTTTTGTTTTGCTTTGAAGTATTTGTATGCATTTGTTAGAATGTCTAACAAAAACTGCTGTACGTGTTACAAGATACCAGTACCACTGTTGTTCTGTTTAAAATTAAAATAATATTAATAACAATAAAATAAAATAAAAATTGTATAATATTCTACTTAATGCAAGAAAATAAAATAATGCCAAATAAAACATTTTCAAAACAAACAAAAAATAAAATATAAATTTTTTTGTATACATAAAACATCTCAGTAGCTTATACTTGCATATAAGTACAGCACAAAATTATTTTACTTCTAGTTTAGATAATGTGAAGGCTTGCATTTTTATTTTGTTTAATGGCTATGCATTTTTAATCATTTGGAGGTTTGAACTATTCACAAAATTTGTAAAGATTTCTTTTCGTTATTGTAACCTCATTTCCCACTATTTTCATAGTTCTTACAATGTAGCAATTCTTACAAATCATTTGATTAATAAATAAAATAATTAGCAAATTAACCCATGATGAAAACAATAATTAAATGCAGTGTCTACAAAATTATCCAGATTGAGTTTCACAATAAGTTGCATGGCGCAATACTAATTTGAAGAAATATGGTATGATAAAGGAGAAATTTTTATTTCAGACTTTAGTCCTTGGCTGAAGAAAGACAACAAAGGCCACGTTTGTCAGTATCATCGTGTAGTATGCTGTGTAATAACTGAAAACTGTTTAAAGATTAGTATAGGGACACATGCAGGATAAAGAAATTATGTGGAATCATTATTTCCTAGATTAAATACAAGTTCATCCATTGTCACTGGGGTGGTACCTTTTCAAAAGGTACAAATTTGTACCTAAAAGGTCCATATTAATGCCTCAAGGGTACATAATAGTACCGAAAAAGTACAAAAGTGTTCCTCTTAAAATTTTATATACTTTTGAGGTACCAATATGAACCCTTTAATTACAAACATGTACCTTTTGAAAAGGTACCACCCCAGTGACAGCTCGCGTACCTTTATTTCTAAGTGTAGTTACACAAGTTGAAAATTTAGAAAGTAAATATTAATAATGTTATTTAGTAATGTTCAGATAAAGAGTTGTTTTTAAAACAAATACAATACCTTTAAAAAGGTTACATTTATAAACATTTACATATTTTAAAATAGCTTTTATCCATATTTCAAATAAAGTGTAATCAATTAAACATCAAACGACCATTATTGAAACAATTTCTTACCCAGAATTAATCCAGTGTCAGAAAATCCACACATATTATTCTGAACACTTCCTATTCAATGAATTAACCAATTACTCGTATAATTTGTGAGGAACATATATCATATTGGTGATAACTAGTGATTTAAGAGGATACTAATGTTGTACAGCTTATTTTTTTAACACAACTGTACATGTGACAATACAATTTGTTGTCCATGTTGAAGATGATACATCTATATAGGTTTTGCTGCCCTACTTCCAGGGGATGTGTATAGAGCCCCATAGAAAAGGAAAAAGTGTTCACATTGCAAACGGCTCTAACTCGAAGTCAAATTAGAATATATAAGAGAAAATCCGCAAGACTATTACCTATGTTATGTTCCATAAATAATGTTGGACATAGTTTTCTGATGTCAATAAAAGCTGTTTAAAAAAACACTCATTGTAAAATAACAAATGTATGCCTGGCTTTCATATATGTCATAAATATAGGAACAATGACATTATTTAGATAGTCTTATGTTAATTTAAGATAGTATTTATTACATTTTATTACAAAAAGGTTTTAAACTACATTACCCACAAGCCTTTGTCACTATATAGATGGGACGAGAAAAACATGGCTACTAAATTGTAGTTCTTTAAAAGGTGCAGTTAGGGTTAAGTTTAGGGTTACGATCTTGGTTAATCGGTAAATATTTGAAACATAGCGATATCTCATTGATAAATGACACTGTTAGGAATGTGGCAAAGTTAGCAAAACATAGTTAGCAACACAAAGCATCTTTTAATTTGGCTTTAAAGTTAGTCCAACCACAACGTCGCGATCTACGTCACACTTGATGTCTCTATTTGGTAATCTTCCGGCTGAAGGTAGATTATAGTAACCTTTTATTTTAATATTGAAATTCATATTAATATTACATGTTTATTATTATATCTTATTAAAAATACAAATGTATATTTACAGTGACAAATTCCTTTGTGGGGGTAACCTGATGTGGAAAGTGATCACAGTGAAACCAGATCATAGGCTGTATACTACATTTGAAATGAATAATAAAATAATAAATGTCATGTTTGAAAACATATATAGTTCAGCATTTCCTGTAAATGAACCCTGCATCCTGTAGGTATATAAATATAAATATTTCAACACCTTAGAATTATAAGGTTCTATCTGACATTTGTCAAAATTGAGTTATTGACATATTCTTATTAAATGACAACTTATTTACATTATGGAATGTTTTTTTATAAGTTGTTTACATTTTAAGACTTTTTATTAAAAAAACAAACAAATGTTACACTCATACTGTTTGCTATGAAATGCAAACTTTGAAGCTCATTATCTCAAAATCATTCAGAACACAGATAGAACCTTATATTTCTAAGGTGACGACATGTCAAACTTCATGACAAATTTAGTGCCCATTAAATAGTAAAAATAGAAGTTCATTGTAAATGAGTATGCAAATAAACACAATACATTTTTAATGAAATATTTTTATAATGTATTTATAATACCACAAAAAATAAATCACACAAACATGCAAACACCAAACAAATATAATTTATAACAGTTTTTATTGCAATATTTTATACCATACATATATAAATGGTTAAAACAATTATAATTGAAGGAAATGTATATTTTGTATTATTATTATTACTATTATTAATATATTTATTTTGTGGTATTTATTCATTTCACATCTGGTGTGTCGAGCTCAAGTAAAATTGCACTGCAAAAAATCTTTTCAAATGATGCCTTTGGAAATGCCATTATAACAAACAGCTTTCACAACAAGTCAAATTCATGACAAATGCAAATTATGTTTATAATGACAACTTTCTGAACTTAAACATCAAAAGTGCCTAAAAGCTGTGACACTATTCAAAAACATATTCAAGTACTTACAGAAGAATAGTAAAAACATTTTTTACAAAACACTGAAAACCAAAGTGTGCTTGGCGAGTCCAGGTGTTTATGGTGACTAGACTGTCATACTGCAAACTGGTTGGCATGAGGAGACTTGGGAGTAAAGTGTCGGGAATTCCTGGAAGGCTCCCATGTGTTATCCCAGGTTTTGCCACTGTAAAGTATCAGAAGTGCACAACATCATTAAAAAACAAAGAATCAAGATGATTGTTAGGTTTGATTTAGAAAGTTCAGTGATATTTATTTATATCTGTAAAGTGTCATTAAACCTGGCACTCTTGAATTAACTGCTTAAATAAGTTTAAACAGTTTCAGCATGTTTCATGTATTCCAAGCAGATCTGACAGTTCTACAGAGTCAGAGATAAGAAAAGTGACTGCACTGATCACTGCTTGCTATTTAAAACACACTGTTTGTCTCATCAATTCTTTGAAAACTACAACAGCATACAGTGCTCCACCCTAAAAATATAGCTAAATTATGACAAATTTATTGCTTTACATGACTAAACATTTATTTTATGCCTGCATGATTCACTGCTATTAGTGTAACCCATTACACTCTTAACCCAAACTAGTTGACTATATTAGAAAACTGCATAAAACCTGTTGCCTTAAACCACTTATGTTTTTACACAAGGTGAAATTAAACAGCCCTACTTGAATTAACTCAGAACCTTTACAATCTTATTGGACTTACAGTAATATGTTAATTCAAGTAGGGCTGTTAAATTTTACCTTGTATATAATGTAAAGGGTTTAAGGCAATGGGTTTCTATACAATTTTCTAGTAAAGTCAACTAGTTTGGGTTAAAGGAATAGATCAGTACTTCTTCTCCGTCAAGTGGTTGTAAACCTTTTTTTTCATAAAACTTGCAAGTTTCTTTGTGTTGAAGTTGAACACAAAGGAAGTTTTTTGAAGAAAGCTGAAAACCTGAAAACCCTGACATACATAGTAGGAAAAAAACAAATACTATGTAAGTCAATGTTTACAGGTTTTCATCTTTCTTTAAAATAACTTTTTTGTGTGTTCAACTAAAGAAAGCCACTCAGACACATTTGGAACAAGTGAAGGATAAGTCATTATAACAGAATTTTCATTTTTGGGTGAAGTATCTCTTTAAGAGTATACTGAAAGATATGTCCTACTCAATGTAGCTAACTTCAGCTACGTGTGTAGCCCCTTGAGTACTTAATTAGAAATCAAAACAATGATCACGTCAGTCTCATTTTATGCCCTTTATATCATATTGGCCACAGAATGGACTACTTAGTGTTGCAATGAAATTAAACAATTAATAAAACTATGACTTACCACACAATGCAAGACAACCAGTCAACTCTGCCTTTTCTGTACACAAAATGAGGTTCCAGCTTCAAAATGGCACCATTACACTGATCCTGAGTGGGGCGGTTGTGCTGCTCTGTGAGGTTGTGACTGTTCAGATGCTGTGCTGTGAAGAGATCTTTATTAGAAGTACATTCTTTTCAAATCTGTACATATTAACAAAGAAAATACAATGATTTAAAATAATGACTAATTCTGGACAAAAACCTTACCCTTAGTCAAGATGAATTAATATGGCCTCTGCATTCTATTGCTACAAGTGTGGAAGACAGATGAGTAATTATGTCTGCAACCCACTTATTTGCAGATTTTTCTACTGTTTTCCAATAAATACACTGGACTTGTAATCCAGTGTCTGAAGTTTCTGCATCTGAAATGAATAAAAACAGATGTGACATTAGTTAAACCCACTAAACTATTAGATACATTAGTACTGCATTAAGCAATTGTAATGTCATTTAAGTCTAGTCTAAAATGAGCCTTAATCTGTTTAAGATTATGATTTAAAATCAGAATCAGTTTTATTAGTGTGCTTCACACACAAGGAATTTGTTTTGGCAACAAAGCTTGTTTTGGAAAGACAAAAAGCATGTATTGCATTGAAAAAAATCCTGCCTCTTGTTATACATATGATCAATAGTAAATTTCTGAAAAGGTCCAAGGTAATCCTTGAGTTTTACCATTACCATCATGACTGACACTAATATTTGACAGAGAAGACAGCTTGTTGTGTCCCTTTACCAAACTTTCTGATATACTAAAGCTTATGTTATACTTCGAATAATGAAAAGTTGCGTTTTAACTTAAATAAGGGCATAATCATCTGCAACAATCTGCTTTTCTTAACACTTATCCCACACACATATACATACATATATACACATATCCATGCTTATTTTTTCCCCAATTTCTGTTTAACAGAGAGCAGATTTTTTCAGCACATTTCTAAACATAATAATTTTACTAACTCATTTCTAATAACTGATTTATTTTATCTTTGCCATGATGACAGTAAATAATATTTTATTAGATATTTTTCAAGACACTTCTATACAGCTTAAAGTGACATTTAAAGGCTTCACTAGGTTAATTAGGTTAACTAGGCAGGTTAGGGTAATTAGGCAAGTTATTGTATAACGATGGTTTGTTCTGTAGACTATTGGAAAAAATATATATAGCTCAAAGGGGCTAATAATTTTCACCTTAAAATGTGTTTTAAAAAATTAAAAACTGCTTTTATTCTAGCCAAAATAAAACAAATAAGACTTTCTTCAGAAGAAAAAATATTATCAGACATTCTGTGAAAATTTCTTTGCTCTGTTAAACATCATTTGGGAAATATATATAAATAATTAATAATTCTGAATTTAACTGTATGTATGTATGTATGTATTAGGGATGCTCCGATCAGGATTTTTGCAGCCGATACCAAGTACCGATTCTTTGTGATGGTGATCGGCCGATACTGAGTACCGATTCTGATGCTTCAAGCTTTATAATACATGAAGCACATTTTCCCCCTAAGTATGATAATTTAGTGGAGATCTTGCCTCACCTCAGAGAATAAATGAAGAATGTTGCATATAATCCCTTAAACATGTCTCCTATAACCATTTAGTGTGGACATGTCATGGTCAGAAGCAACTTTACAGAAAATAATAGATAAAACAGATACAAAAAAATGGTAAGAAAAACAACTAACAAAGCAATTTTTGCATTCCATTATTTTGCTCTCCAACTAGCATGTCTGGTTCCTCTGCGTTAGTGATGCGCGGATGGCGGTTATATCCGCGGGTCGGGTTATAAAAAAATTAATTATGATTAATTGCGGGTGGGTCGCGGGTGGATGTAGCGGGTCACAGCCATTGGTCACAGCAGTTGAACAGCAAAAAAGCAGAGTGGACTTCGCAGAATGTGAAGATGAGACGCCCAAAATAATGAATGAAGTGCAAGAGTACAGTGCAAACTTCAGTTAGAGGAGTCAGAGGAAAATCTGCTATCGTTCTGGGAGAAACAAGATCGCTTATTTACACGACTGCAGCGCCTAGCAAGGACAAGCGTGTGCATTCCTGCAACAAGCGGTGCGCGCGAACGCTCATTTGGTGCAGCAAGCCGTGTTTTGGAGGCAGAGCATGTGAGCGGAGCGAAGCGTGAGCGGAGCGTGGAGCGGAGCGGGACTTTTACTTTAAGAGCGAAGAGCGCCCATCTGAAGATTCCTCTCCGCTCCCTCATCCGCTCAGAACCGCTCGCTCTACCCAGAATGACCTTTGATGGTTGTTATGCAAACTTTAGTTTAAGATCTGAAAGTGAAAGTTAGCATCTATCTATCTATCTATCTATCTATCTATCTATCTATCTATCTATCTATCTATCTATCTATCTATCTATCTATCTATCTATCTATCTATCTATTATGCACGGATCAGCTAAAATGTCACGGCGGCTTCATACTAATCATCCACCCGCCCGCACATATAATTTTATCTGATATAGCCTATATATCCGATCGTCACTTTAATATTTCTAATTCTGTGTTTAAGCATGATGATAGGTCAGCGTGGATCATTTGTTATTAACAGCAGATTCAGTGAGTAAGCTAATCTGCGCATCCCTTGCCAGAGACTACATGGAAGGTGCGTAGGATATCAAGGCAGCACAGGTCCACACATGCTCACGTAACCTCCAGTGGTATTTTTTGCAGTCCTTACGAATGTAAGAATTTAAAGTGCCTGTCTGGCTTTGACTTGACCGGCCTTTCGCGCACACATGATGTTTCATATTTTAGGTACCGGTCTTGTGGCTTTCATATAAAGCGCTTTACAGCTGTTGCATAGCCTATTACATACCCAGTAGTGATGCGCGGATGGCGGTTACATTCGTGCGCGCTGCGGACAATTCACGGGTCGGGTAATAAAATGTACATTATGATTAATTGCGGGTGGATGAGTTTAATTATATTATAATGATTTAATGAATATTATATATAATAATGATTTTTGCTTTGCATTTTTTAAACTCATGTCATTTATTAAAGCAGAATTGGAGGCGAAACCGATCCGAGAGAAACTTAAAAAGGGAGAATTAAAAACAAAAAGAAGGAAAGAAAAGTGCCTTATATAATTTTATTTAGTGTCTGACACATTAGGTATTGCATTTTAAATTACTGATTTATTTTAACATGCGAACAGCAGCATAGGCCTACAGCACATATTAAACAACAGAAACTCTTCAAGCACCAGCGTTTCCAACAGCATAGAAAAAAATATAAATAAAAATAATAAAATAAATAGGCCTGCCCCAGATGTTTCACTTAAATTACAAATTTAGATTAAAAAGAAAATACTGACCGAATCCTTTTTAAGGACCGGTATAGGCTTTCCCCCCATCATATGTTTTTTTTTTTTTTCAGCCAAATAAAAGAGGGCTACTTCAAATCGATCCTTCACAGAAAATTTTCATTTATTTAATGCTCCACTGCATATCTCATCACATACTTTTGTCAACATTTTTAATATAAGTCATTATTTTAAAGAGTATGACTTGAGCATCTTATTTTACCATAACTTTTGTGCTTTCTTTTTCTGTCTCGCTCGCGGTTCATGAACCGCATGATATGTTGACCTTCTTATTAGGCTACTAATAATTTTATTTATTACATATAGTATTGCATTAATTTGCATAGATATTTTATAGTTTATATAGCTATAAACTGAACGTCTCAGATTAGTGCGGAGTTATCATTATGCAAAAAATCAAGCTCCTCTGCGCTTCACGCCCGTGCGCATTCCATGACGAATCCTTCACCTGCTAGTCTGTTACGGACATGCAGACAAAATCACAGGCACAAACTTAGAATTGTTCACTTTAAGCTACATTATGACTAAGAATTAAAAAATCATTTTAATCTATTCGATTTGAATTCTGTATGTGTTCTTTTGTTCAGGCTTAAATACTATGAATTAATTTGTAAGTTAATTATTTCGTTTAATAGTTTTAGTAGGACTAATCCAGGAAGGAATCATTAGAGTTCATAATTAATTATTAAAATATAATATTATTAAAACAAGGATACGCATTAATAAGACATGGTCGTGAAAGCGAATTTGTAATTCGAATTATATTCAGAGCTTTGTAGTTTAAAATAGGCTAACAGTCAGTTAAACTATAGTTTAAGATAACACACACAGCTGCCTAAATAAATAGGCTATAAAATACACAGTTGATCATTTAGGCCTAATAAAATATTATTAAAAAACTGTACTGAAAGAAAAAAAGCACAAGAAAGAATGCCGCTTTTTGAAATTTTCATGCTCAACATGCTTTAATTTTAGACAGTTATTTAAGATTTTTTTGTTACAAAAGAAATTAGAGTTAGCCTACTAGAGAAATTTTATGTTGGAGCGGGATCTGAGCGGCATTGGTTTACCCGTGAGCGGAACATTAACTGAGCGCTTGCTTTGGGCAGTTAGCGACTGAGTGGAGCGCCGTCCATGGAGCGGAATGCTTAGCGGAGCGACACGCTGCTCAGCTCCGCTCACATGCTCTGTTTGGAGGCGACGCGGAATCGCCCGAATCCACTCCTGAATCTGCTGTTAATAACGAACGATCCACACTATGTTGCAACAGAGGGGAAATAGTGTGGCCGCTTTAAGACTGCTTTGCTTTACGGGAGTTGTAGTCCATAGCGAGGGGCACTGTGGGTAGTGTAGTTCGACACGCATGCTGTGTGATGTGAGCTCTCAGTGTGTGCTGTGCGTGCGGTGAATTAGAGGGAGAAAGTTTTATCCGGTTGTGTTTTATGTTTACTCCAGTTATTCCACCCGGGAGCTGTTTTGCACTGTGAACCTGAAAACACTGAAATAAGTAAAAGAAGGGCATGCATCGAGTACTTTTGTCCGTCTCATCATTTGTCGAGCATGAATTAATGAGCTGTTACTCTGCCGCCGGACATTGCGGAGAAAGTAAGACCTATCATCATGATTAAAACAAAGAATTAGAATTATTAAAGTGTCGATCGGGTGCGGATATATATATCAGATAAAATAATATGTGTGGGCGGGTGGATGATTAGAATGAAGGAGCGGATTCGGGTGACATTTCAGCTGATCCGCGCATCTCTACTCTGCGTGTAAACTCGTAAACAGACACCTGTGATCGGTTCATGAGATCGGCCAGATTGGCGAGTACCGATCGAGTCATAAAATGTGATTATCGGCCGATACCGATCTCTGGCCGATCGATCGGAGCATCACTAGTATGTATATATATATATATATATATATATATATATATATATATATATATATATATATATATATGGTAGATTAAGCAGTTTGTGGTTAGTTTTGTGTTGTACAATGAATAAAATGTGCTCAGACATGCAGAATTTCTGTTATGTCTACCTTTTTTGTTTCTTTTAAGGCATGGGAAATAATTGTAGTTACAATGTAGCCTTTAAACTTTTGAGAAACTCTTGATTTGCTTTAATATTGATGCAGTTACGAATACAATTTTATTATTTGAGGTAATTTTTATTGCATATATTCATTTATCTGCACCATTTATATAGATTTTGGACGATTACTGTTGTGGAAAGCAGCAATCTGGTAACTGTTCCTCATCTTAAAATGTATAACTATATAGTTCTGAGCTATGCATGACTAAATGTGGGAAAAATATATATTTTTTAATAAATAAACTTGGATGTAATTAGATAACGTTGCTAGTTTACAGTACATGCTTTATTTATATCAAGTCTGCAGTCATGTACTGCATCAGGAGATAGCTACCTTGCTTTCATAAATGTTCTAAGCAAACCCCCAATGTGAATCAACAAATCGTCTTTATTTATTTACTTCTTACTTACCGAGTGGAAAACCGCAGTGAACCTTGGGATCGCAATGAACCTTGGGATCGCGACCATAGACTGTAAAAAAATAGAGCGCGATATACAATGACCCCCAACTTCAAAGAATAATTTGATAATAAAAAGATCAGCTAAAATATTTTTTAAACTTAGTACTTTAAATGTAATATTTTTTGAAGTAAAAAAATACAAATAAAAATGAATTAATCAGTTTTATTTATGATATTATTAGGCATATTTACCCTAAACTGGGCAATCGACTATAATTTCACTCATTCAATATAAAGTATATGACATATAACATATTTATCAACACCAACTAATCTCCAATAATAATAAAAATACATTATGCAGCATTAACCTACCACGTATTGTTGCACGTGTCATGGAGTAGAACTCATCGGTGAACTCACCGGTGAAGCAGTTTGACCAATAGCTGAGCGATGTTAAACTCACCGTTGAATGGAAGTAACGTTGACCTCCGTGTATCCTTATTTACAGTTGTCTCGACCCTGTTTACAGACGCTTTTCATAAACAAAACAAAAATCACATAGTTTTAAATAAGAAAACTGCGATAATAGGCGTAAACCAGGTTTAAAAAATTGCGTTGACATCAATTGGTAATTAAACTAGTCTTTGAGCGTCTCCATTTGACGCCTCGGGGCAACCCATTGAAACCAATGGAATTCCTTTTGCGTCGGTATACTGACGCCAGGGGTCGCTTTCAGCGTCTTCATAGTGACGCGCAAGGTGCTTGACCATGCTTCAGATTTTGACGCCTTCGGGGTGAGAATGGGTTGTAATTGACATTTCTTTTATCAATATAATTCAAATTAAAGTGTTGCAAGATGTTTGGATGAAGATGCAGATTATTCAGGCCTAAATTAGTGAAATTAAACTGGTGCTTACATTATGTGATATACTAAAATTAGATATGGTTTTATTTAAAAGCAGTAATCGTGTTTTTGGCTTGCTAATTATTTGCATAACCACAGTTTTACTACAAATGTCTGATTATTTGTACTAATTAACTTTAGGCCATTCAGTGTGTTGATGTTGTTGGCTCATGAACATTTCCTGCTTGTTATCAAACTTTCATAACAGTAACAACAGGCAATTCAATCATAACAATGTTAAAACAGCTATTATGACATTATTTATCAATATGTGGCTCTTTTTGGATTCTCGGAAGCTATAGAAATTAAAAATGTAAAACTAGAAATACATTTTTACCATTGTTTTTGTTTACATCCCTCAAAATGGTCAGTGTAGTGTAGCAAAAAATAATAATAATTTATGGTTATCAAAAACAACAACATGTTTTTTCACAGGTTATGGTTAATTTTTGAGACAATATGTGACAGTGTGAGATACAAGATAAACAACTTAAATAACAATAGCCATAAAAACAAAAACTTATCATTTTTGCTTACATATATACTCTTACTTTTACTCACAGGGCCATTTATATCGAAGTTGATATTTAGCCATACCATGTTGGTGTTTTGTAACATCTAATTTTTTGAGGTGGGTCGTTAGCCCAACGCTCAACCCCCAACCTGAAGGACCAGGACATGCATACATATAGTACACTACTGACAAGTTAGCTTACCCAATTTACCTAATGCATGTCTTTGGACTAGTGAGGCAAACCGGAGCACCCAGAGGAAACCCACATGAACACAGGGAGAACATGCGAACTCCACACAGAAATGCCAATTGACCCAACCGGGGCTCAAACCAGCGACTTTCTTACTGTGATGCGTCATCGCTACCCACTGCGCCATCGTGCCGCCCTATACAGTTAAAGTCAGAATTAATAGCCCCCCTGAATTATTAGCTCCCCTGTTTATTTTTTCCCCCAATTTCTGTTTAACGGAGTATTTTTCAACACATTTCTAAACATAATAGTTTTAATAACTCATTTCTAATAACGGATTTATTTTATCTTTGCCATGATGACAGTAAATAATATTTGACTAGATATTTTTCAAGACACTTCTGTACAGCTTAAAGTGACATTTAAAGGCTTAACTAGGTTAATTAGGTTAACTAGGCAGGTTAGGGTAATTAGGCAAGTTATTGTATAACGATGGTTTGTTCTTTAGACTATTGAAAAAATAAATAGCTTAAAGGGGCTAATAATTTTGCCCTTAAAATGGCTTTTAAAAAAGTTAAACTGCTTTTATTCTAGCTGAAAAAAAACAAATAAGACTTTCTCCAGAAGAAACAATATTATCAGACATACTGTGAAAATTTCTTTGCTCTGTTAAACATCATTTGGGAAATATTTCATAAAAAAAAAATGCAAAGGGGGGCTAATAATTCTGACTTCAACTGTATATAATTTTTTTGATAGATTGCAAATTGCCAGTAGGTGTTTATCATTCATTTGTTATAATCAAGTATGTTGTGCATGCCCGGTGCCTTTGATACGCTGTACACTAGCCAATAAGATTACTGTTGTTGCTTTAGTCCCATTCATTGCTTAATAAATAAACTGTTGCAAATGTTTTGAATGTTTTGAACTCAATCGATTTGTGTTGGGACAACATGAATGAATTAAGTGGAACCCTGCGTTTTTTAGTGTAGTTTGGACAAAAACTAATTGCATATGGCCTGTTGGTCAAAACTAATGAGTCGATTCTCATTTAAACTGTCAAACTCTTCACAACTTCTCAATCATCATTGCAAGCCATCACACTCAAAACAATTTATTCAGTTATAAATCATTTGTATATGCTCATGTTTACACCATAAATATCCTATACTGACATTGTTTGTAATGCCTGCTAAATTGGTAAAAAAAACCTTTTAATTGTTAGACAATTTGCATCATCTATTTAACCAATCAAGTTTGGAAGCATATAAACAGTTGAAACCAGAAGTTTACATACTCTCTAAAAAAGGAACATAACCATTTAAAAAAAAAATGTCTGATGGTAAATCATACTAAACGTTTACTATTTTAGGTCCGTTAGGATTATCTAAATCATTTACATTTGCTAAATGCCATAACAATGAGAGAATTTTTCTTTTTGAGAATGTTTATTAATTTCTAGACAGTCAAAACTTTACATCCATTTCCTTAGTATTTTTTTAGCTTTGCTTTTAAACTGTATAACTTTGGTCAATGTTTTGGCTATCCTTCCACAAGCTTCTCACAATAGTTTGAAGGAATTTTGGCTTATTCCTCCTGACAGAATTGGTGTGTCAGATTTGTTGGCTGTCTTGCTCGCACACGATTGAGCTCAGGGCTTTGTGATGGCCACTCGTAAACATTCACTCTGTTGTCCTTAAAGCACATTTTAACTAATTTGACAGCATGCTTAAGGTCATGGTCTGTTTGGAAGACCCATTTGTGGCCAAGTTTTAATTTCCTGGCTGATGTCTTGAGATGTTGCTTCAGTATTTCTACATAATGTTCTTTTTTCATGCTGCCATCTATACTGTGAAGTGGACCAGTCCCTCCTGCAGCAAAACAGCACCACAACACAATGCTGCCGCCCCCATACTTCACAGTTGGGATGGTGTTCCTAAGCTTGTAAGCTTTCCCCGTTGTCCTCCAAATGTAACACTGGTCATTATGGCCAAACAGTTCAATATTAGTTCCATCAGACCACAGGTCATGTCTCCAAAATTTTGTCTTTTTCCCAGTGTAATTTAGCAAATTGTAATCTGCCTTTTTTGTTGATTCTGGCTTGTTGATTTTCCCATGTTGTCATACAAGGAAGCAGGGTGTTTGAGGTTTTCCTAAAATACTATTCTACAGTTGTGCCTCCAATTAACTCAAATGTTGCCAATTAGCCAATCAGAAACTTCCAAAACCTTGACACCATCATCTGAGCTTTTTCAGAGGCATAATAATCTTATTGTATGTAAACTTGACTTTCAAGAAAAGTTATAATAATTTCTCAAAAAATATCTCGCACATTATTCTGCTATTAAGCATAACAGAAACGAATTTGATAATCCTAACTTACATAAAAGAGAAAAAGTTTAGTCACATTAACATCTGACTTTTAAAAAAATTATTATGTAAAGGGTTATGTGCCTTTTAATACAGTGTATGTAAACTTCTGGTTTCAACTGCATGTAGCTTGCCCTCAGCACAATCACTACCTTTTTTGAGAATGGAGAACTTCCACAATCCTGAACTGCAGGAACATGATTGTGGAGGAGCAGTTGGAAGACTTGTAATTTCTGGCCTGACCAACAAGAGCGACAGGATGTCCACCAAGAATACATTTTTTTATGGATGCCATTTTTTTTTTTTTTTTTTTTTTTTTTGCATATTTGTGGTAACATAAGAAATATGAAACGTCCAATACAGTAATTGGACAAACAAGATTGCACTTTACATGCACATTAGTACAAAAATAAATGTACTGCATAAATACAAATGTTTTTTATATGTACTATTATGTACACTCTTCTCAACAATTATCTGAATATTTTTTATTTTAATTTTCATGGTTGACTGTCATGGTAAAAAAAAAAACAACTAAACATTTTGAGCAGTGTGGCTCACACGGTGACAAGTACACTTTATGTTTTGGTGGCCTTGGCCAAATTACTGAGACAAGTTTTGAAGCAGGGCAACCCAGTGGCGCAGTAGGTAGTGCTGTTGCCTCACAGCAAGAACGTCGCTGGGTCGCAGGTTCGAACCTCGGCTGGGCTGGGTCAGTTGGCGTTTCTGTGTGGAGTTTGCATGTTCTCCCTGGGTTCGCGTGGGTTTCCTCCGGGTGCTCCGGTTTCCCCCACAGTCCAAAGACATGCAGTACAGGTGAATTGGGTAAGCTAAATTGTCCGTAGTGTATGAGTGTGAATGTGTGTGTGGAAGTTCCCAGAGATGGGTTGCGGCTGGAAGGGCATCCGCTGCGTAAAATTGTGCTGGATAAGTTGGCGGTTCATTCCGCTGTGGCGACCCCGCAAGGGACAAAGCCGACAAGAAAATGAATGAATGAATGAAGTTTTGAAGCATGAATAAAATGTTTTGGATGAGTAACTACATTTTGCAGACATGCAATAAAGTTCTAAAGTTCCAGAAAACTGATTTGACATAGTTTAGATCGTTTTAAGACTGTTTCGAAAAATGGGCCAAAGCAATTGAGAAAACTGTAAAAACACCAAATAAAAATCTTTAAAAACTATAATAAAAACTTTGCTCTCATGTTCTGAAATAGTGTTCCTTGTTATTATAATCCCAACTCAACATCCAGATCCTGCGATGTGACTATTGCAGATTCACAAGTTGCGATATCGATGATGAAACGATATATTGTGCAGCCTTAGACCATTTATGTACAAAAATATACTACCTTTGGAAAAGGTACCACTGTGACTGCTTTTTTTTACCCTTATTTCAGCTGATTCGAATGTTATCACTTGATTGGATGGGCATTATGAGTGTTTATCTCACCAGTAGGGGGCTTCTGTGCCTACTGGAAGGCTCAGAAGGCTGTTATTATCCATCCACATGGTTAATCAGCTATAGATCACATACAGCTGCCGCCGGAAGTTAACAAGAACTATTTTAAACTATTTATTACATTTCGCATTAATTGTATTTTATTAACATCTACCCCAACCATCACAGTAATGTAAAACAGATCTGGATCTGGAGTCTTCTCTATTAGTATAGCTGATTAACCATGTGGATGGATGATAACAGCCTTCTGAGCCTACCAGTAGGCGCAGAAGGCCCCTACTGGCCCATATCTATCAGCTGATAACCACTGATAACACCCATTTAATCAAGTGATAACATTTGAAACGGAGGCTTATTTCTGAGAGCACATTATATTTGCACATATTTTGATAGAATTCATTACCATACATACTCAACTTAATGATGTTTACAGCCATAACTGTAATTACTGAAAGTATGCAAATATGGCTGGTTAAAAACACTAATTGAAAGCAGAAGGTGTTGTCTGACCTTTGGGAAAAAAGAGAAAGAGTCTTAATCATAA
>LR812523.1:33708767-33773767 GCA_903798195.1 Danio kyathit | reverse complement strand
CACAGCCTTTGCCGTGAAGCTCTAAATTGAAGTCAGGTACATTCTGTTTCCGCTGATCATTCTTGAGATGTTTCAGCAGCTTCATTGGAGTTCACCTGTGGTAAATTCAGTTAATTGGACATGATTTGAAAAGCCATACACCTGTCTATATAAGGTCCCAGGGTTGACAGTGCATGTCAAAGCACAAACCAAGGTCACCCTGTCTGAGCTTCAGCGTTCTTCTGTGGAGAGAGGTGAACCTTACAGAAGGACAACTATCTCTGCAGCAATCCACCAATCAGGCCTGTATGGTAGAGTGGCCAGACAAAAGCCACTCCCCACCTGGAATTTGCCAAAAGACATCTGAAGGACTCTCAGACCATAAAAAAACAAAATTCTCAAGCTTGTGGCATCATATTCAAAAAGACTTGAAGTTGTAATTGCTGCCAAACGTGCATCAACAAAGTATTGAGCAAAGGCTGTGAATACTTATGTACATGTAATTTTTCAGGTTTTTTATTTTTTCACATTGTCATTATGGGGTATTGTGTGTAGAATTTTGAGGAAATAAATGAATTTAATCCATTTTGGAATAAGGCTGTAACATAAAAAAAAAAAATGTGGAAAAAGTGAAGCGCTATGAATACTTTCAGCATGGACTGTATATGTAACTATAAAACACAACACATGGTAACATGAAAACAAATGCACACACACAATTTATATATAATAATGCATGTAATGATTTGCTTGCTGCAACATTGTAACTTCCAGAACTGTTTTGCTCATTAGCAATTGGCTCTTTTAAGGCTGGATTATTTTGCCACTTTCTCCCTTTTGCAAGTAACTCGAGTGCATCGTCTTCTTATGTGAAATAATATGTGTTTTTGTAACACTAGTCGGGACCTTTTGTTCAAATGGAACACAGTAGTTCTCTTTATAAGACACTGTAAATGACCACAACATAAATATTTTAAACTGAAGCAATGAATTACTAGTTTAATAAAGACTGGAAATAACACGGTGCGCAGAAGACATCAAGATTTTTATGGTCTTTATTTTATATTTGTGGTAGAATTTTATGTACAAAATGATTGCCAACATAAAAAACGAGAACTGAGGAACAATAAAACTAATAGTGCTACACCACAAGATAATAATTTTAAGAAAAAATTAAGAGACACCTTATGCAGTGCACACTACGCATTCTTAAATGATTGGTGACATGCATTTTCGACAAAGCCGTGGGCTAAAATGCCAAGATTAATAAAAACATCTTTCACCTGCTTCGCTAACATCACTATGCACTAACATCAGTAGCAAGCTGTGGGATTACACGGAAAAAAATGTAACATTATCTGTATTGTGGATGGTATGTGATACGCTATCGAGTACGGTTCTTTTATAATCAGTTTACAAGTCAGAAAACAGTTTGTTCTACAGCAGATAAAGTATAGGAGGATGTATACAGATTTCTACTTTTAAAAACAGATCCCATTATCAACCCAATCATATCAGACTGGCCAATTCAGATGGTTGTATACATGGCTTTAGCAGTGCAATAAATGTAATGCATATATATCCATATGTACGAAAAGCGA
Source organism: Danio kyathit (assembly GCA_903798195.1). Lineage (NCBI taxonomy): Eukaryota > Metazoa > Chordata > Actinopteri > Cypriniformes > Danionidae > Danio > Danio kyathit. The sequence goes on along the minus strand of LR812523.1, from coordinate 33,772,187 downwards.
ACCTCTTATTCCTTTTCAGCGTAAACAACTTTGATGACTGATTGCTCAATGGTCACAGTACAGCGCACAGACATTACTATGACCAATGCACAATGCAAAATAATTCTGTCTATTAAACATGGGTTAACTGTAGCAACTTATAATAGACTTAATATGCCTAAAGAAATGGCTTGTATGGTGTATACTTTCACAGTGTGTATACAGTTTGAGAACAATTTTACACCTGCTTTTTTAGGAGCACTCCACTTTTTTGGATATAGGCTAATTTTACGTCACCTACACGGTAAAAATAATCCATAATTTTACGGTTTATTTCCGGCAGCTGGGGTGACGGGAAAAAAAATAAAACAACGGCTATTAAATTACAGCAATTTACCGTAAAATAACGAACATTAAATTACAGATATTTCCTTAAATTAAAATTTCTGGTAAATTTCTGTAATTCAACCTCTGTTATTTTACAGTGAATTTCTGTAATTTAACGGCTGCTATTTTACTTTTTTTCCGGCACCCCAGCTGTTAAAATGATGATTTTTTTTTTTACAGTGTAAAGTCAAACAGTTGAGCACTTTTAGCTTAGAATTTATCATTAAATTGGACTGAACGACTAGCATCTTGCTCAAAAATGTCAACATTTTTTGAGTTTTGGTAGGGTGGCACGGTGGCTCAGTGGTTAGCACAGCAAGCAGGTCGCTGGTTCGAGTCTCGGCATGGGTTTGCATGTTCTCCTTGTGTTCGTGTAGGTTTCCTCCGGGTGCTCCGGTTTCCCCCACAGTCCAAAGACATGCGGTACATGATGAATTGAACAAACTAAATTGGCCGTAGTGTATGAGTGTCTCTAAGTATGTTTGGGTGTTTTCCGGTACTAGGTTGCAGCTGGAAGGACATCCGCTGTGTAAAACATATGCTGGATAAGTTGGTAGTTCATTCCGCTGTGGCGATCCCTGATGAAAAGGGACTAAGCCGGGGGGGGTTACGTCATACGCTAATTTGCATATTACTGACGTCATCGCATTCTATCATTTCTGTTTAACAGCCTATGGTAAATAAATGGGGTATTTTATATTCGCACTATGCTTTATGTAAGCTTGTCAATTTAACTAAATGTATTGCTGTTTGAATACAGTGTATCATTATAGATGAGTAGGGAATTTGCAGTAATCTCTCAGACGTATTATACTCAGACAAGTTCTGAAACTTTCCCTTAAAACATCTCTGATTGTGCAACAAGAATAAACGGTCAAATTAAATTGTTAAAATAAAGGAGAAGCAGATCGGGTTGACTGTACAAGGGAAATACCTTCAAACTGCCACCTGTTCTAAATCAATTGCCGTTGGTACGCTGAGAGGTGCTCTGCTCTCAGGCTGCAGGGGAGGCTCGTTGAGAAGAGTAGGGACGGTACAGTAATGGACAAACGACAGTCTATAAAAATCGCCAGTAACACACACAAAAGTCGCTAGATTTGTCGCTAGTCGCTTTTTTGAAAATTTGTCGCTAAGTTGGCAACACTGGCGCAAACTGAAGAGCGGGGAGCGAGAGGAGTGAGAGGTTTAGGGAGATGGGGGCGCGCGAACTGTAGCGCGCGACCGTCACCGGAAGAGCACAAGCGCCAAGTTTTAGCCCGGACTGTACCAAAATGCTGAGGAGCGGGGGAATTCCGGGAGTTTACCAGGAGACAGACCAATACGGGAGACGGGTCTGAAATACGGGAGACTCCCGGGAAAAACGGGAGTGTTGGCAGGTATGGTCCACAGTGGTACCTCAAAGGTGCATATTAGTGCCCAAATGTACCTAAAAAGTACCTTTGAGCTACCATTATGGACATTATTCAGGTACAAATATGTACCTTTTGAAAAGGTACTGCCTCAGTGACCCCTCATGTACCTTTATTTCTGAGAGTGTAGATGCCATATTATTTTCTCTCAAAAAAGTGGAGTTTTCCTTTAAGAAGCATTTCTGTTGATTTGATTACAAGTGGATGACGCTGAATATAGGTGTAAACAAGGTCTAAGATTCACAGCTTATCCACTTTTGACTGTAGTCAGAGGTATATAAAGTTTCTGCTTTTTGATTTGTTTTCTGCTGTCTTCTTTTGCCTTGTACAAGTTTATTTTCCAAAACACTTTTTAACTCATTGTAATGCAAATCAACCAAAACACATCTTAAAGGGATAGCTCACCCAAAAATGAAACCTGTTTGATTTTTTCTTCTGCTAAACACAAAATAAGATATTTTAAAGAAAGCTGGAAACCTGTAACCGTTGACTTCCATAGTGTTTGTTTTTCTTAATATGAAAGCTAATGGTTACAGGTTTCCAGCTTTTTTCAAAATATATTCTTGTGTGTTCAACAAAATAAACTCAAATGTTTGTGGGTGAGTAAATTAGTACATTTCCAATTGTGTGTGAACTATCCCTTTATTAGCAGGTGTAAACTATAGGTTGGAAATTTGTCTTGAAGTATTTAATTTTTTTTAATAGAAAAACTAAGAAAAGTCAACAATCAATTGCAGGTGAATTCAGATTTCTTTCACAAGATATTATCAACAGTTATTTGGATATATACAAAAGTGATCAGCTGGTTTTGTACGAGAGTTTGTTTACGGCCTCATTTGTTATCTTTTCAGTCTTAAATGGCACAAATCCAAGACAAAACACCTCACGTGTTTGATCTATAAAATACATGAAAAAATTATATAATATATATATATGAAAAATAAAACAATTTTTTGGGGTTGCCTGGATGTGCAAGTTCATAAAGTAAGTGGGAGCTTTGAGACTGTTTACTTGAAGACATTCTCATAGGCAGGGCACTTGTGGCTTTTGAGTTTTTTCATGGTCTTTTTGAACTCTCTGTTGGATTTGTCCCACTTGTGAATCCCGGTGAGAAGGTACTGTTTGTCCACCTTGCGTCCCATGATAAGGTATGTGTTTCGGGGATTGTCCAGCTGTGTGCAGGGGCAGTCAGCCCCGTTCTTCAGGTACAGAGTCAGTTTCTTAAGGTCCTTCTTCTTCAAAGTGCCCTGCTTTATGGTTCTTTTCCTTTTCTGAAGGGTCACCTTGCGATCCATGTTCTCCCGCTTGACCTCTTGGATTTTGGTCTTAATGGCTGTGGGTAAAGAAAACAGAGAATCAGTTCTGATGTTATCTTCTTTGGCAGGCAAAGAGGTGACCAAATATGATATCATCTTGCCAGTAAATATTAGTTTTCTGCATTTCTTCAAAGAATATCGCTTGTGTTTAGTGGCATAATGTCATGGAGATTTTGAGCTGCCTGGAAAAGCCCCCACAGTTTTTTAAAAACTTCTCCCAACTGCTACATCAAACTTCCCTGAAACGCGTGTTGTATTCTGGACTGTGCAGCGATTTCTCGTTTACAATAAGTCATCTAATCCCTCAGGCCATGCGCTGGGTTCAAAGAGGCCAAGAAGGGTTTGGGTTGCAAAAGGGGTATCGCTGGCAGTTCCCAAACGTCCAAGGCCATAAAAGAGAGATTAGACTGCTAAGTAATGCAAGGGGGCAAAAAGAGAGATGAAGGAATGGAGGGGAAAAAATGAGGAGAAGGTGTAATCAATATCAGACCTGTCTTCTTTGCCAATGGTCTCAGGGCAGAGCCATTGTGATACTGGTCTCTCTGTCATGAACTCTGTCAAGTTCAAGAGAAAGCATCGATGTCCATGCAAACCAAAACCACTCTCAGAGCCGTATTCGTTTTCCCAGGGGGTAAGAATGTCCCAAATTGCAGCTTCACTGCCCTCTGCCCCTCCAGACGTAACTGGATACTAGGTTTTGTTCCTTTGAATACCTCTCTTATAAGCTTAAGGCAATTAGTCAAAGGTCAGAATTTTTCAAGATGGATTTATTGGCTGCAGATGAAATGGTCCCCATTCAACTGTTACTCCACTAAAAATGAATCATACACGTTCAACAAACACCAAAAGTAACCAGAGATGCACTGGTAATTCTGGTTGATAAGCCAATAATTATTTAGCCAAGTTATGGCTCATTCATTTCAGTAATATTATTGACTAATATGAAAATGTTTGTATGATTTATTTACGATACAGTTTGTAAAGTAATATTTCTGTCTTTTAGTAGATATATTATTCACCTTATTCTTTGCGTACGAGTGGGCGCAGTCATTTAAATCTTTTTGGCTCGAGACTTCTGAGTTCCATTCACTTTTAAATGGTAAAAACAGCTCGTTTCGCTGCTTGATGTTGCAAACTGACATTTTCTTATTGTATGATTCTGCTTTGTTTGTATAATCATGCAAACACTTGTTTGTGGAGCAAGTAATTTGACCATTTTCTGCAGTTTATTAGTCCTAGTCATTTCTCCCGTAGGCAACTGAATCGGAAGTTCTAAAACAATCGCAAAAACGAGCGTACTTCTGCATTGAAGAATAAGGTCAATATGAGAGACTTGCTTTGATTACCTAATAAGTGGATCTAATTAGATTTGCATTGTAAACATTAAATAAAAGTGAAAAAGTCATCATTTTTTTTTTTATTTCATATATTAAGTTTTTAGTTCTCAAAATCATTCTGCATAAATCCGAAGACTTTTTATTACATTCTGAGCAGAAATAGCAAACAATGTCTGCACACTCTGTCTGGCCCTACTCATAACTAGGCCCACACGGAATCTGCGTGTGCAGAAATCTGGTGATTTTCAGCGAAAAAAATTTTTGCAAGATTTATTTACTTGTATAAATGTGTGTAAATTTAAATTTATTCAGTTTTTAAATTAATTTCAGCAATATTATTCACTAATATGAAAATGTCCATACGATTTATTTACAATACGGTTTGTAAAGTAATATTTTCTGTCTTTTGGGAGATTTATTATATAAGAGACTTGCTTTGTTTACCAATGTATAAGTGGATCTAATTGGATTTGCATTGTGAACATTAAATAACAGTTTAAAAGGTATTATTTTTTATTTTACAATACTCTCAAAATCATTCCACATAAATCTGCAGATTATCTACAAAATTTTGTGCAGAAATAGAGAAAAACAAATCCACAGATTCTGCATGGCCCTACTCATAACCAATAAAGGTATTGATTTTACATTTTTTTAAATATGATGTCTAAATAAATGTAAAGATAAATGAAAAATAAATCACCAAAACTAAAAATCTATAGTTGATTTAAAATGTTAGAAGGGAATTTAGGCATCCATGTTCATTATATTGAACAGTGTGAAAATGCAAATAGTTTTTTTAAGATCTGCTAAAGATTTTTTTTAAACTAGATATAGTGTGAGAGGACTGTAAATGTAATTTAAATAAATAAAAAAATAGGGGAAACTAACAATTAAATCCAAAAATGTACACTTTTGACAGGGTTTGTGGTCTAGGGTCACGTATTGGTCAACAGTTGATATATTTAATTGAGAATTAATAATTGATAATGGGCGACACGGTGGCGCAGTGGGTAGCACAATCGCCTCACAGCAAGAAGGTTGCTGGTTTGAGCCCCGGCTGGATCAGTTGGCATTTTGTTGTTGAGTTTGCATGTTCTCCCTTTGTTCACATGAGTTTCCTCTGGGTGCTCCAGTTTCCCCCACAGTCCAAAGACATGCGATATAGGTCAGTTGAATAAACTAAATTGGCCGTAGTGCATGTATGTGAATGTAAGAGTGTATGGGTGCTTCCTAGTGTTGGGTTGCAGCTGGAAGGGCATCCGCTTCGTAAAACATATGCTGGATAAGTTGGTGGTTCATTCCGCTGTGGCGACCCCTGATGAATAAAGGGACTTAGCCGAAAAGAAAATGAATAAATAATTGATAATATTGATATACTTTGTGAGCTCTAATATTGTTTCAGAAATTCTGTATAATCCAAGAATTAAGAAAGCTATTGGTAAAAAACTACGCAAATAAAATGTGTTTGCTAACTGTACAGTGTTTGAACTGCAAAATCAGTAAGACTTACGGGTTTTACTTGGAGAAGCTCTATCTTGACCACTCATTTGACCATTGAACCCCTGGTTTAATCTTACTTCACATTCTCAGATTTGTTTTAATCTGTCTGATCTCTCAGTAAACTCTCTTTAACCTGTTAATCTTAGTCCTTAACCTTCCCTACGCACGAGTCAGCTCAACGGTGGTCCTGCCTGCCTGAAACTTCAATATGTCATTTTTTTCCCTTGTTCTGGGTTAAAACACGCAGAGCGTAACTTCTTATCATTTCCAGCAGTTTAACATCAGCGACCCAGCAGTGAACTTCAGGCACTCTGCCACCTAAAGAAGAATTTGGTCCAATTAGCAGGCCAATTCCAAAGACCCGTGGAAATGAGCAGACATCTGTACTGAGATTTACTGCTAATTATGCTTTAAAAACCTGATCATTCTCCACTGGCTGTCAGTGAGCAGACCACAGTGAAACTAAATCCTCCCCGTATCCTGGTGAACCTTGACTTAAAATATCCTCCGCAGCCTGAAGCACAAAAAATATAATGCTCAGTCATTGCCTTTTAAGTCTGGAGAGTCACACTTCACACTTTAAGAGGACTGTAATTCAAAGAGTTACACAAAGAGAAGTGTTTTAGTCCTCAACCCATAACCTCATATGTCACACCTTCCCACTTCTAATGGCTCTTGCAGAAATAAGCCAGAGTCTTCCCAGTATTATAAGTGCACATGGAAGGGATTACGGCTTGATCTGAAGTCTATAAAGGGGCTTAGCGTTTGATGAAATTATCAAAAAAATGGGTCTGAAGGTTAAAGAATTATCAAGTCTTCATCTTACTTCAAATCCCGCTTTAACTCCACCGTGAACTTCTTTTGCACCTTGTGTTTGTGAATGTAATCCTTACAAATGCAGGAATATTGCTACAGTTGAATACTTTCAGATGCGTTTTTACGGCTTATATGTGTAATGCCACACTTTCCAAACAATAACAATGGGAAAGCTTTAATAGGGTTAGTCTTTCGCTCTCTAATCCAGTGCCTTAGAAAAGGGCAAGCCACAATGAAGCGCCATTAAAATCAAGTGGTGTGAGATGCCTTTCTAATCTGATAAGACATTACAAGTAAACAATGAGGTGTTGACTAGCATACCACTCTGTTAAGTCTTTACAGACAGATCCATATCAGCAGAACTGGTTTACGAAGCATATTCTATGTGCAAAAATCCACTTATATAGTTACCGCATGCTACAAAATCGCGAAACAACCATCATAATGTTACGATATCCAAGAATAGGCGCTGGATCGGATTCTAAACACAAACCCAAATAGATAATGTTTCAATCTCAGATGGTCCAAATAAGTACTTCATGCTTGAAAGCTTTGGTAAATATTTGATAAATAAGATATAAACAAAGAGAGCATATCTCAGAGACCGTGCGGTCACAATCAGCGTTCTTTCCAGAGCCAAATGAATCATTCTGATAAAGAGCAGTGAAGGTAAAACTGCAGCTCTTCTGCGATAAACACTGCTTTAAAAAACCTTTTAACCTTTGTCCCTGATCTTTGACCTAGCTTCCTCTGTCATTTTGAAGACATGTCCGCAGCCAGATGTAACGATGCCATAAACTCAGTAGGGAGAGTTCGGCCTGAAACAATTCTCAAACATGGCACCTGTGGTTAAGGGTAAGCTCCAGTTAAAATGGTGCAACACCATACAGTTTTACTACAGGAAAGCTGAGCATGCATCACTGACCATGGGACAGACAGCCAAGTAAAGTGTGCTAATGCTGTACTGTTTTGCCGGAAAGGAAATACAGAAATGCAACGCTGGAATGGCAGTAAAACTATATTCTGCTTTTTATATTCTTTAAATATTTGACATTTCGAAAATTGAAGAAATTAAGAGGGATTTGCTCTAGTGAATGCTTTAGTTAATTTAAATAATTTGCCAGCCCAATTTTAAGGGTGTCCGCAAGGTCTTAAAAAAAAGTCTTAAATTTCAAAAATAAAATTTTAGGGCTTAAAAATTCTTAAATTCACTGAATATAGTGCTGTAGGTCTTTCTTTCTTTCTTTCTTTCTTTCTTGTCCACAAGTGGAAATTTATCTTTGGCCTCACCTCACAACCACATCAACGTTCACATTACATCACAGAAAAAACAGACAACACAAATACATTCAATGTCATCACATATATCGCAATAAAAAAACTCTATTTAAAACCCTTTACATACTTAGAACCTAGTATTTAAAAGTCTAATGGCAGTCGGTACAAAGGACATTTGATACACATTTTTCTTTACTTGAGGTTGCCTAAAACGTCTTTTTGATGGCAAGAGCTGAAATTGTATATTTAAGGGATGGGTCTTAAGTCATTTTAAACCGGTCTTAATTTTCCTATGTTCAAGTAAAGCTACCCTATCTGGCTGACATCCAGAAAACTTTTTTGTTTATATTTCAGTTTTTATTTCAAAAAGATACAATTCACAACAGCTGTGAGACATTTTTACAGCAAATTCTCCAAATTGAATTCCCTAATCTTGAAAGAAAACTGAAGCAACACATCCCTTTACATGATCTTCCATTAATACAAAAACTATTTACATAAATAACTCTATTATAGAGTTAAGTAGTCTCTATTTACATGAATAAGTCTTAAATTCCACTCATATTGGTCTTGAAAGGGTCTTAAAAAGTCTTACATTTGACTTCTACAAACCTGCAGAAACCCTGAATTTCGGTATATACCAAAGATATGAACAAAGACAAACGGGTCTTGGTCCCCTTACATTCAAACTATAATGCGAGTCGAATTTTCTATGAACACAATAAAGACAACAGACATCTGTGGTTCGGTTCACTTGGTCTGGACCAAGGGCAACAAATGATACATTGTACACTGTAAAACAAAATCTGTAATGTTATGGGGGGTTTTTTCCGGCAGCTGGGGTGCCGAAAAAAACATAAATAAAAAAATAAAATAAATAATAAATAAATAAAAATAACGGCTGTTGAATTATAGAAATTCACTGTAAAATAACAGACGTTAAATTACAGAAACTTACCAGAAATTTAAATTTAAGGAAATTTCTTTCATTTAATGTCCGTTATTTTACTGTAAATTTCTGTAATTAAATAGCCATTATTTTAATTTTTTTTCATGCACCCCAGTGTAAAATTATAGATTTTTTTTACATTATAGCATTTTTCTGCCGTTTTTGGGTCCACACTGATTGCTTTGGTCCAAACCAGTTGAAAAAAAACAAAATGTCATGTGACAAAATCCACATCACTCATTGACCAGATGTTATTGAACATATTTCCTAAACTGCTTTTCAATTGGTCAGAATTAACGTGTGAGAAAATGCCAACGGAACTCCCGCAACTAAACAAACCTGCAGACACAAAATGTCACTTTTTACTATGGAGGGATGACTGCGCTGGCTGATTGTATCCCTGGGCATAGTATACTATATAGTTTGTACAGTATATGTAACTTTAGGCAAACTATACATTTTGAGAACGAAGAATGTTGGAAAAAAAATGCATTGCAAATGGCAAAGGCGCATTGTAAGTCACTTCAGGAGGAGGCGTGAATTAATTTAGCTAAACTGTGACATGGTCATCTTCCGGAAATATTACCAACAATCCATCAGGTAATGTTTTTCCCTCCCTCTCTCTCTCTCTCTCTCTCTCTCTCTCTCTCTGTTTAAAACTGTTGGTAAAGCGATGTCGACAAATATTTTTCCTCCACATCCCATAATGCAGAGCGCATCGGACTACGGCAAATGGATTAGTCCAAAAAGGTGCAGTACTTTTTGCGGTTGGGTCTGTTCTAGTTCGGATAATGTTCTCACCACAAAAGAACCGCTCCAGGGTTTGTCTGAAAGCGTACCGAGACCACCTCTTCAAGGAGGTCTCTGTATGCTTTTTTGGTCCGCTTTTGGTGCGCACTCGAGTAAGATTGCTGCATTCACACCTGCCCAAACGAACCACACCAAGAGGGAAAACGAACTCTAATGCTATTCAAGGTTATAATAGTTTTGGAATTTTCATTAGTTTTAGTTTATATTTTCTTTTTGTTTTTAAATTCAGTTAGTTTTAGTTTTTAGAGGCAGATTTACCAGTTTTTATATTTTAAAATTGCTTAGTTTTAGTTTAGTTTTTTATTAGTTTCAGTTTTTTTTTTCTAAAGTAGGATATTTGTTAGGATATGTTCAAAATCATCAGAATAAATATTGTATAATTCAAAACTCAACCTTACATTTTTAGAAATGTATACAGAGGACACGACAACTATCATCTATCACTACCATCTACCCATCCTCAAATTCAAATACAACAGCCCACAAGATAGCAGGTTAGATACAATATGTGTGCAAAGCTGCTTCTGAGGTTAGATACACAGTAGTGATGGGAAGTTCGGATCTTTAATGCGAACCGGATCTTTTGTGACAATCTTCCCAAGTTTAGAAGCATAAAATATTTAGTCACCAATCATAATTTCAGTCAATTAAAACATCACCATCATCTGAAAAAGTTTCTTATAATTAAGTTTTGCAACCCAACTGAAGCATGATTCACTTATTTAAATTCCATTACGACTTTCTTTTATGAAATGAACTCACATTTTTTGACCAGATCCTGTCATTAAAGCCCTCGGTTTACCCGCACTGCAGTTGTTCAAGTTTAGTTCAGTCAGAGCAGGCTGTCATGTACGGTTTTTGTTCGGTTCACTGAATCACGCATGCGCAGTATTATCGGTGCTTCTCAAATCTGATCTTGCTGTTCTAATAACTGAATAACTCTGCATTTATTGGTTTGAGTCAGAGGGGGTATTAGACATGTTAAAAAGTATCAAAAAGTTTCAAATGATTCCGATCGATTTGTTGAACTAGTTCAACCAGTTCACTTAGAAGATCCAGTTAATAAGAATGATTCGTTTCCAATCACGATCACTAATACAGAAATAAAACCCATTTTTGTGCACAAATGTGATAAATAAATACTTTTAAGTCTCTGTATTTAATGCTGCTACCGTGCTGTTGTCATGTCCAGTCATTGTTTTTGTCGCGGCAGCAACAGCAAGGATGACTGGAGGAGAATGGCTTGATTTGACCAATGGCATCAGGTTTACAGACTCTGAGGTGCCGTACAGGTCAAACCCCTGCAGCGCGAAGTAAATAGATTTACCTCTAAAAGGCATACAGTATGCATTAAATACATTTACAAAGACAAAAACAAAGGACGTTTTTGCTATCATTTTATTTAGTTTCTGTTAGTTTTCTATGTACACAATACAGTTTCAGAAGTTTTTTTTTAACTCTTTTTAGTTTATTTCGGTTAACGAAAATGATTGAAATTTTTAGTTTTCGTTTTTTGGTCATTTTCGTTAACTACAATAACCTTGACGCGATTCAACTGAACTAAAAAAGGCAGGTGTGAAAACACCCTAAAAAACGAATATGATGACAAAAGGTGCCACCCTAAACAGAATGCTGAAGCAAACTTTTTTCTGTTTTAAATCACAATTTGGTCAATACATTCATTCATACATTAATTTTCTTTTTGGCTTAGTCCCTTTATTAATCCGGCATCGCCACAGCGGAATGAACCACCAACTTATCCAGCACGTTTTACGCAGTGGATGCCCTTCCAGCTGCAACCCATCTCTGGGAAACATCCATACACTCTCATTCACACTCATACACTACAGACAATTTAGCCTACCCAATTCACCTGTACTGCATGTCTTTGGACTGTGGGGGAAACCGGAGCACCCGGAGGAAACCCACGGGAATGCAGGGAGAACATGCAAACTCCACACAGAAACACCAACTGACCCAGCCGAGGCTCGAACCAGGGACCTTCTTGCTGTGAGGCGACAGCACTACCTACTGTGCCTCTGCGTCGCCCTTGGTCAATGCAACTGTCAGAAAATCTTCTCCTTGCAGATCTTTTCCATAGCTGTTCTGTAAGTTTATTTGGTCCAAATAAATAAATAAAATTACTTTTGCTACTGGTTTGAGTTAATTTGACAGTGTGGATACTAAGCAATTTCATCGTGAATGCTTCCCCCCCCCCCCCAAGCAACAGCTATGGAAAAATTGAATAACTGAATAAATACTGAATAAATAATCTTTTGGTATCTTTTGGTATTGTTTTAAATACTAATGACATTTTAATAAATTAATTACATTTATGTATAAAAAGATACACAATACATTAACTGTTTTAAGAAATCCACTGTTGGTGAAATAACCCTGATTCTCAAATCACAACAATTGAAAAAGTTTTTATTTTGAAAAATTGTAATTTTCAGCCAAAACTGAATTAGAAATTAGTAATTAAATTGTTTAATTGAAACTTAGAATAACAGTTATCAGACCTTAATAAAATGAAACTAATATTAACATTTATCTCAAACCCATATATAAGAAATTTAGTAACCCCAAATAAATTTGTATTTATTTATTTTACTTATTTCTGTAGCTGTACAAATGTGAGTAAACACCAAACTTAAAAGCATCCAGAGCTGTTTAAAAGGTCTAATAAAACAACATGTATATACACCGAAAAGAGAGACTAGACTAGCTCATAGATTTACTTTATCACTGATGCAAAACTTCACAGCTTGAAGCGTGTCTTCCTTCGCTGTCTGTCTTAAGCAATATCCTGCATTGGAAATTCAGCACAGAGGTCACCGAGAGTGTGTCAGTGGGCTTGGTTTACATAAAGCTGACCAGAAAAAAAAGACAGCAGCTTTCCAGAGATAGCTTACCCATTTCAAACACTGAATGAAACTTTATGGTTTTGTCAGAGGCTAACCAAAACCAGCTTTTGTTTTCCTCTTCAGAGGGAAGCAGGAAGTCACTCTCGCGCGGCTCTCCTTTTGTTGAGGCAGCTCCTGCTGGGATTGGCCTTAATGGCTGCAGTTATAGGCTCGTTTAACAGTCATTGTTGTTAACCATCCTCAAATCTAAATGTTCATCCACACTGAAAATGCAATAACTTAGAAATTCAACTCATTATGTCACAAGATTTCGGAAATCTGTGAAATAATAATGTGAAATATTAACAGATTAGATTTTAATTTATTTTAAAATTCTATTTGTTATTTATTTATTGGTTATTGCCGTTTTAAAATCCACTGCTCTTCAGCATCATGTGGATCTTTTATAAACCTTCAAATAAGGGGTTTACAAAAAAATCTTATTAATAAAGTTGAAAAATGTTGTGCTGCTCTATATTTATATGGAAACTGATACATTTAATCAATATTTCTGATGACTAAATAAAAATAAAAAAGCATTTATTGTGAATGGAGATCTTTTGTAATTGTTTTGTTATATTTAGTTGTCAAATTTATCTTAATTTGTTAAAACGTCATTCATGAAAAAAAAAAAATAATAATAAATAAAATCACAAAGAAAAAAAATATATAGTAATTTTTTGGAATTTATAACAAAAAGGTCCAAAGACCAAAGACACTTTGTCAGACTCTGACCAGAGGTCAACCCCTGGGCTGTTGTCACATCCAGACAGAAGAGCAAACATCCCAATTTAGAGCTGTTAGTAACAGCCAAATAAAGAGTTTAGGGCCTCTGTGAATTACCTCAATTCATTAGTTAAACAGTTGTGGCCTCTCAAAGGGTAATCTAAATCATGACATAAATTTATAAGGGTTAAAACATTCTGCTGCTGCTGTGTTAAGTGTTTAAAACCATTGCACTATTCTAATAAAAGTGGATTTGGCAGTAGAGACGGTCAAATATGTGCAAAATAACAAAATCGTGACCCAGCGGTTCTAAAAGTGCTTGAATTTGTCCAGAAATCAGCGGTAATGGCCATAAAATAAAATATGATCCTGGAACTCAGCATTTATGGCTAAAGAAAGTTATGACTTAACATGATGACTCAATACTGGTGAAAGATGGACATCGTCTTAAAACTCAAATGAAAGATTTATAACCAGTAAGCAAGATATTATGGAAAACTGTACTGCTATGGTTTTCGCTACTGAAAGAATAAAGTTTTCCTTCATTTACTCTAAACGACAAGCTTCAAAACTACATTTAGGATGAGCAAAAGGTTCAAGTATGTGCTGGAGAAGGAATAGGTGAGTAGTTTTGGTTCAGGACTGTGTGGTTTTGGCTGTTCTTTCAAACTAATATATATCAGTCCTGAATGCCTACTCCATTTCCAGAACACAAAAGATCTGAAGGGAAGATGGGTTGCAATCTTGGCTCATTCAATGTGTGACCACAAAACAGAATGAATGCGTGTTGATATTCTGTGTGAAGTATGGAGCGATTTTCTTACCAAACTCACTGGCGCACATATGATCCAGAATCACATCCATTTTCATTTCATTGTCGCAAGGGGGACAAACTGGAGAGTGTCCTGAAAGAGAGGAAATGCTGTCAGTGAAATGTCAGAGAAATCCACCATTGGTATCAACATGCAGAGTAATTGAGATCAAATGTTATTTCTCTGACTACTTTAGCTTTTTGTCCCAGTTTCAGTGCATGACTGGAAAGTCTGGAAAGTTTGCAATTGACTTTAAACAGTGGGGGAAGAAATCACGGTGCTGTTTTCTTCTGAATAGAAACTTTATCAACCTTCTATAATTATGTACTCGACAGGCAAGCGGCAGGATTCTCTTCTTGGCTTTCTTCTATTTTTTTAAAGGCACCTGAATGTCACTTGTGCTTTTAATTGTTGGAACACTCTAATGGCTTTGCTCTGCTCCTCGTATAGCACTTAAAATCAAAGCATTAAGCAAAATTAAAGCCATTTCTTTTTTTGTCTTCACACGATGATCTGAAGCAAACAAATATGATCTGTGCTATTTACATTTGTATATAAACTATTGTTACAAGTTACGAAAGACAGAAAAAAGGAGGCACAGGACAACACGGCAATAACCGAGACTGACTGTAATTAAAACAACTATTGTTTCAAAGGATGCCTCCGTTTAGTCATGGAAACAGAAATTAACCCTTGAATGTAAATTCTCTTAGCCACTTTTAAGATTTTTAACTGAAATCTAGAATAATTCTGGTAACCCTTTATTTTGATGGTCCATTTGAGTATTAGTAAACTGTCTGCTTAATATCTGTTGATGCTCCTTCAACAGACATTTAACTGACTATAAGAAACTTTGCAAGTACATGTCAACTTAAACTAACCGTAACCCCAACCTTACAGTCTACTTATAATCTAATGAGAATTAGTTGGCATGTAGATGCAATGTAACTTGAATTCAACAAACGGACCATCAAAATAAAGTGACCACAATTCTGACTAATTACCATTATAATATATTTCTATAGCATAAATGCCTTTCTATCTTTATTTTAACTATTGGGAAGATTTTTTGGTGACCAGCTGTTTTTTTCATTTGCATACACTACCGGTCAAAAGTTTGGGGTCAGTAGGATTTTTAAATGTTTTAAAATAAGCTTCACCTGCTCACCTATGCTGCATTTATTTAATAAAAAATATAGTACAAATTTTAAAACTGTGAAATTTTTATAAAAAGTAGTTAAAAGTAGTTTATAATTTAATGTAATCAGTTATTCCAATGATTTTAAAGATGAATTTTTAGCTTCATACTCCAGTCTATTCAGAAATCACTCTAATATTAATTATTATTATTATAATTATTAACATTATTATTATTAATGGTAATAGTAATAAAAGCAATAATGACTGGAGTAATAATTTCATTTGAAATTACAAATGATAAGAAAGCAGTTATATAAATAAATATTTTAATTTATTTTTAATAAATATTTAATAATTTACATTTAATAAATGCCACCTTGATAAAAAAAAAAAACGGACCCCAAATTTTGGACCGGTAGTGTATATTAACATAATATTGTAGAAAATGCATTCAGGTAAAAAAAAAGACTGGTTGGAAATGACTTACAAACATTTTTATGTCGCATCTTTTCTGTGTAATGTAACAGAGTATATACAGGAATCAGAGAGTGAAATTCAATATCTTTTAAGACCTTTTTTAAGACAATTTCCATACATTTTGAGAGAGCTTATAACCACATTTCAACCGGAAACACTGGCGAGATTAACTTACAGTATATTGACTAAATATTAATGTAAGAAATTAATCAAAACTAAAACATCATTCATATACTGAATAAAAATCTATTAAATCTAGCTAATTCAGCAGGTTGGTGCTATAGACCATTTTAAGGGATGTAAACAATAACAATGGTCCCAACGTATTTCCTGTTTTACATTTTTAATTTCCATAGCTTTCAAGAATCCTTGATAGCTGTTTTAACATTAGGTTATGATTGAATCGCTTCTGGTTACAGTTATGAAATAGGAACTGGTCTATAGAACTGCAGATATAATGGTGTTTTCTTTGTCACTGCAGTAAACAAAGCAGCATGATGTCAAATCCAGCAGGATTTCATTGATTTCATAAACTAAACAGCATCCTGAAAATCGCAGATTTAATTCAGGCAAACTTTTGCATACAACCATAGGTTGCATAATCGAAAATGATATAAAATTTAATACCTTGCAAAATAGCATTTAAGACTTTTTAATTTCTTTAAGGGCCTTAAATTTCTCTACACTGATTTATCAACGTTTTATACTTTAAGACCCCACGGAATCCCTGTGTAAATGAGCACCCACTTGCAAGCTACCAGCACCAAAATGGTGCAAAAACTAGTATTTTAAAGCAAATCTGCATTTTTGCATAATGCGGTAAGTGTAAACTACTCGGTGGAAGATAAAACAGAGTTCCAATTTCAGTAAGTGTTACTTTCTCCACAGGCATTTTTACCAAGAAAACAGTGGACAAATGGTGAGGGCTTAACCCCTTGTAGAAAGTAGGAAAAGTGGAAATCCTTTCTTCTCCCTAGCCCTCACTGCTTGAACCTACAGTGGGTCAATATGCGAGGGAGGGTCTAATGTATCTGTGGCTTTGGGTTCATTTGACCGTGACGCTGACAGCATGTGATAACAGCTGACAGGATCTCGATGGGGTGCTTATTAATTTAACTTCTCTGGTATTCCAGCTTCCAAGCCACCCTGCTAGAGATCTCTCACTCAAGACTGTGCGTCACTAACAGCAGGCTAGGGCAGATGGCTGAATCCACAAAAGTATCTTCTCTCAGTGTGGTACATCGTTCTGGCACACAGTCTGTTCAGTCTAAAGCACCATGTTTCAACTTTTGAAATGGAAATTCCCTTGTAATTTATGAGCCATCTACATAAGCTAGTTGTACTTTCCCTGGTCTGGGACATGCAACTATAGGGCTTGAGTGTTTCCATAGGGAAAGTCTGACTGGTGCCCTGATAAAATACCTGGTAACATTAAAATATTCTGAAAATAGTCTAAACTACATTTGCTTTATATTACAGATGCTGTTTTTAAAAGAGTGGTAGTGTATTTATTTCTTTTCTAACCGCTGAAAATTTACATTTTCTGCTTAAGTGCCTCCAGTAAATAAAAGCAGCTGTTCAAATCTCTCTCTGTGTCTGAACTAAGTACTATCCTCCTGCATTACCTTATGAAAAAAACCTTGTTAACAGGCACAGCAGGGCGGCCTGGCTTTGAAATGACATTACATTTACAGAAATAATAGGGTTGCTAATAAACAGCCATTTTTTCCTTTTGACCAAAAAAAGGTACTCAAAAAGGATCTATTACAAAAAAAGTAGGTGCTGCAGTTGTGAAATAACACTAAATAAATAAATATGTAAGGGTCGGTTTTTGGAACACATCCCAGTGTTGTCTTGGAACTCAAATAACACCCCAAAATCAATTGCTACCAGCTGTTAAACAAGCAAAAAAAAAAAAAACTTGGATATCCATCTATCATGCTTTACTGAGAAGCCACATGCCCTCTGTCTCTATAGATTTCTTTTAAACATTTACCTAGAACACATGTTCTCAAAATCATCTAAATCATCTGTCAAATCAGACACACAAACATGAGATATTTGAGATCCTGAGAGGCAACAAAAGGTGTGATAACTCCAGATGAAAACCCCCAAATGGACACCAGTCCCTGAAAAAACACTGCAAGTGCTTTTAAAAAGTTCAGGTGTTATTTCTCACACACAGCAAAAGGTAAAACGCTTGTAAAGTGAGTAAAACAATACTAAATGTATACATTGTGCATCAGGGAAAAAATTGCTTATTGTTATTTAAACTGTAAAACATGTTATTTGCTAAACTTTTTTTCTTTGAACTACAAAATATGCGTATATAAGATATATTTAGATAGACAGTAAAATATTCTACCTTAAATTTACAGTAAAATACTGGATAATAATTAGCATAACTTTCACAGTGAGTTACTGCATGTAAATTCACAGTAAATTACTGTGAGGTAGTTCATCATAACAATAATTCTGTAAATATTTATAAATATCAAAAAAGTGCTTGTACTAAAATAAAAGTCCATGTGTATTAATTTCTATGTTTTTAATTTCTACAACCAACATGCAAAAGATATAGCCCTTTTACAGTAATTTGCTGTAATCATGATGCCTGCCTTAATTTTCTAATATAATTCTGAATACAAAAAAAATCCTAGTTAAATCCTGTAAAGTGACACTTATGTAACTTACTGTGAAAAATTACAGTAACATGTTGTAAAATTCTGGGAAATTGTTACAGTGTATGATAATATAAGATATATTTAGATTGACTGTAAAATATTCAACCTTAAATTTACAGTAAATTACTGGATAATAATAGCATTCCTTTCACCGTAAAGAACAGTATGTAAATTCACTATCACTGGATAATAATAGCATAACTTTCACAGTAAGTTACAATATGTAAATTCACAGTAAAATACTGTGAGGTAGTTCATCATAACAATAATTCTGTAAATATTTTTAGATGTCAAAAAAAGTGCTTGTACTAGAATAAAAGTTTACGTGTATTAATTTCTATGTTTTTAATTTCTATAACCAATGTGCAAAAGATATAGCCCTTTTTACAGTAATTTGCTGTAATCATGATGCCTGCCTTAATTTCCCAATAAAATTCTGAATACAAACAAATTCCCAGTTAAATCCTGTAAAGTGATACGTATGTAATTTAATGTGAAAAATTACAGTAACATGTTGAGAAATCCTGGGATTTTTTACAGTGTATCATAAGGTAAATTTAGATTAGCCATGCATTTGTCTTCACGTTTTCATATTACACCTGAACACAATGAATCCAAATGTTTTTAGAATTAGTCGTTTAGACTTACCTTTGGGTTCGGAGGTGGCAGTATCATTGGGTGTATTGATGCACATGTCATCTTGAGGAAACTTGTCGCAGGTGAGAATATGAGGCCAGGGGAACCCGAATGCTGCCATGATGGGAGTGCAGCCATCACGCACATTTTCACAGAGCCTGCGGCAAGGGTAGATGGGCCTCTCCAGACACACAGGGGCAAACAGGGAGCACAGCAACAACTGAGTGCCCGGGTCGCAGTTCTTATGCAACAGAGGCACCCAGCTGCCCGCTTGCTGCTTGACCTCAGCCATACTCTCATGCTCCAGCAAGTTGGGCAGCAGCATCTGGTGATAGCCCACACCTTGACAAAGCCTCAGGTCATCTGGGATGTCCACACACTGGGGTGGCTTGTCATAGGTATCAGGCCAGCCATACTCAAATGTCTGGCCTAAAGAGACCAGTGGCAGTATCAAAATGATGATCCTCCAAAAGGACAGAGATGCAAGGGACTTCATTGTGGACTCCTGCTCAGGAACTCCAGTCAAAGCAACCCCTGAAAACTGTGAGCCTTTAGAGTGAAATCAAGTCCTCTTTGTCTAGAGAATGGGAAGAGAGAGCCAAATACCTCTGAATTTTATAAGACTCCGAAGTCAAAGTGGTGAAGCGGTGGAAACTCCACCCTTTTGAAGCCCCGTAGCTGTTGCTGACTCGCACGGCAGAGCTGCTTGAAATGCGCTGCGCTGGAGATCAGGGGAGACCGAGAGACAAGCGGCGACCAATAGGAAACTTTCTGCACCTTTTGCTTCTCGTGTGTCAATCAAAGTATTCAATGACCCAATGAATGAGCCAATATCCACCCGCCCGCGCGCGTTTCTCTCGCTCGTCCGCTGTGGAAACTGATCCTTAATAACTTCATTTCGATAACATTATTCCTGGCATTGAAATGCATGAGGACTATACGCTGAAGGCTCGTGATAATTACATTTACTAAAGAGCCGATAAGAGCTATCACCTAGTAGGTAAAATATGATTTTATTTGATCAATACTGTATTATTATACGTTAAATGCAATATAAGATATTTCTGTTAACACCGCGAACGAATTATTTAATGCCATCGGACATTATTCGCTCACTGTTCATGGTCTCATTTGTAATTCAACAAGCCAAATTAAGTTAAAAGCTGAGGTGTGAAATCGGCCGGTGAATGTTAGCTCTCCTCTGCGCAGTTGTTTTGCTAATCACATTGGTGAGATAATGAAGTCTGAAGACAGCTCAGAGCTCATTACCACCAGCTCCCGTTGTCACGACATTTTAAAGCAACACCGTCATTATAATGTTCTGCGATGTGGAAAAAATAATACCATGCAGAATGCACGCGAATTGTTTTCTAAAGTAGTCCCCCCTGTGTAGAAAATTAGGAAGGTTAAGATTATGACAGATGACACTAGCCTACATGGTGTTTAAAACTATTTCTTCCCAATATAGTATTTAGAAAAAGCGAGTCCTGGGTTTTACAATAATAATACAGCATATACCCTTGACTTGCACACAGTTCCATTTGAACTCACTTATGCCCACAGTTACCATATCTGACATTAAAATCCAATGCCTCTAATTATCATCTTCAACACACCTTCTTTAGGTCATATTATTTCGTGTAATTAACTTTTAGATGGCAAATTAAAATAAATTCCACATTCAGGTTGTGGTACATATTTTTTGCTGTCAAATCATTCATTACTTTGCAAAAGTATATGTAAGATTAAGTTTTATATGTTTAGTAAATTGTATTAAATTCTAACTGAATTGAAGCCATTTTTTAACTTGTTTTTAAAGTAACACTGTACATATTTGCTAAAATATGGTATCAAATATGATATATCAGACACTTGAGGATCATTTATCTCAATGAACATTGCATTGAAATGTTATATTTTTGTGTTTTGTAAGCGGTTATAAAACTTCCTCTGATCAATTACAATTGATTATTGATTATTTTAGTTTCTGTTTATGAATAAAACTGAAAAATAAGCAGGGGGGCTAATAATTCTGACTTCTTCTTCTTCTTCTTTTTATTTATTTATACAGGGACAATTTACAACATGACATGTTGTGCCAGAGTTAGCTATAAAGCTAATTTACATCTGTAGTCCCTGGGCAGGGATTTATAACAAATTTAACAGTAAAAAATAATGCATTATACACTTACAATACAATCCATGCAATACATCATCAAAAAAATCAAATCAAATCAGCGGTTACATATTTGATTTTGTTTAAGCCAAATTTTAAGAACAGTTTTAAAATGATTAAAAGTGGTACTCTCTCTGATATGCACTGGTATTTTATTCAATTGTATGAAGTCTGTATATATATATATATATATAGACACACACACACCCAGTTGAAGTCAGAAATTTTTTCTTATTTTTTAAAATATTTCCCAAATGATGTTTAACAGAGCAGTTTAACAGTATGTCTGATAATGTTTTTTTTCTTCTGGGAAAAGTCTTATTTGTTTTATTTCGGCTGGAATAAAAGCAGTTTTTAATTTTTTAATCTCCATTTTAAGGACAAAATTATTTTTGATGATATAATATGCTGACTCATAACTCTTATTTTATTTCATAAGCTACAAATAATTTAACCTAAACCTAAAAAAAATATATAATATCTGTTGTCAATAGTTGAACAAAAAGTATTTAAAGCTAAAATAAGAAATATGCTGATATCTGACGAGCAGTGTATTAGGAATGCTTTTGACATGATCCTTTTATCAAGAAAGTCATGCCAGGTTAGAGATCATTTATAAAACACATATTTTGACAAACACACAAGGTTTTACAGCATAAAAGACTTTTCAAAGAATTTGGTTAAACATATGTCAGCTAAGACTGAACTTCATTTACGCTATACTAAACAACATGACACGGTCTACATGAGCTTAAACACATCCAAAAGATATGGGGCTAAAAAAGCAATGGCGTCAGGAAAAGGGAGTTCAGGCTTATCAGAAGAAACAACGCAAAGCCCTCAACAGCTCTTAACTGAAGCATTTTTTTCACCCAGCGCCTTTCCAGAGAAAATTCTTGGCTGACGGACCGGCCGGCTCGAGAGTTTACAGAGTCTCTTAAGCTGAATAAATGAATGCCTTTTCTGTTTGTATAGCCTCTGGTGTAGAGTGAAAAAGAACTTGATCAAGCTAATATCACGCAGAGAGGTGCCTGCATGAATGCTAATTGAATGGCTGTGAGTGGAAAAGTGACCCAACAGTAGGCCTCTTAACATAACATTTAAACCAACAAAGCAAAACTGTGGTTGCTGTATTGAAAGCCCATTGAACCCTTTATGCAAAGCAGTTTCCTCAGCCACAATGGAGATCATTATCAGTAAAATGCGCATGCGGGTACACGAAAGGTCTAATCTAATACCAACCACAGCATCTAAACATAGAAACTTTTCCTGATTTAAAGAAGAATAGATGGATGAATGCAGGAATGTCATGATGCATAATGGGAGGTCTTTGTCTCCTGTTGGAGAGTTCCACACCCATGTGTGAAAAATAAGAAATCTTAATTAAATTACTCAGCAAATTGCATTAATGCCTTTTAAACCGCTATAATATCAATTCCAAGGTACTACACATGCTTTAAACTGGAAATATGCATGCCATTTGTTTTACTCATGACTCTGAAGCCCAAGACTTCATTTATTTAAAATAATGTTGTCCCGACACCTCCTGGGGAATTCACAAGATTGTATACCACATTTCCACAATTTACACCAACCTGTGAGTGCTTGTCTGCATGTGTTGCGAAGCCAATGACTAACATTTACAGATAGCTTGAAAACTTTCATCTTGGGATGAGGAAACTGAGAGAGAGGGAGAAGGAAATCGTTGTTCCCGTTCATACAGCCCTGTTGATTTAGTCCAAGAGATACTTTTTATATGTCACGCGTCAAGTTATAAAACATGTTCACACTCCATAATCACTCAGGAGGGAGAAAGCAGTGTTCCAGAGAGAAAGCGATTCTGCTTTATTGCTCGTCTCTCAAGACTCTGTTGGACTTGAATTGGTTGCTTAATTTGTGTCTTTGTTAAGGCTTGTCAAGACACTATAAATGAGTTGAAGCTGAGTGTCATTCTTGTGCCTTTTGGGGTTTGGCTGCTCTGTAAATCTTTAATTTTACGGTTTCAACTAGACCTTAATTACAAATTAATTACAGACAACTCTGTTTATGTCAAGGTGGATCATAGCAACCATTATGTTTATAAACAAACGACTAGTTTATGTGGGAGATATGTGGGAGTAGGAAAAAAGTATCCGCAAGGGCATATATTTGCTTTTGATATTGATAATTTGACACCAAACCCAATTGTAAAATTTAAATGTAACTTCACGTTACAAAGACAAAGGAATGTCTGACAAAAAGGGAGTTTAATAAAGACTTCCGTTTACTGAGGGCTTATTTGTGCATAATCACTTACCACCACATTTGAACACATTTTTTGCAAGTATAATATTGCCATTTATCCACTTTAAGCTAAAAGATGACTTTACATGTCCATGTTCTTTTCCTTCTCTGAGTGTGCAAACAGAACAGCACATGTTCTATATCGCACTTAAAATAATAAATGTAATAAATAAATCAACTACAATTAGTAATAAAGCTGCATGCAGTGATGAAATGGAGCTCGCACCTGGGCTCACCGCCGCCCGGTGGCCTTAGGATGACAGAACAGTAGACAATAATAATTTAAGCTGATATATTTTCTAAATAAATCTGAGAAAATCACTGATTTATGCCCAACTGCCTTCTGTCAGCAGATGGTGCTATGACTGTGACTCAATATTGGCATGTAGATTTCTTCAGGAGAGGAATCTCATCGAACCTGTGATTTTTCTGGCAGATCGAACATTGTTTGGCTGAGTTATAAGTTCTTCCTCCTCCATGGCGAAGCACTGAACTTTGTCAGTCTGCCACGGATACGCACTTCAGCGAAAACTCTAAAAATCTTCACAATTTAGCAACACGAAGGCCTTTGGACTAAACTAATGGAACATGGATTCGATGTGAGAAGTTTGTTACAGTGTAAAACATGTAATTTCCTGTTGCCAGCAGGTGGTGCTATAACTGTAAGTGGATATTGGCAAGTAAACATGTTCAGGTCAGGACTTTTATCAAACGTGGGAATTTTGAGGCAGTTCGGACAATGCATGCCTGAGTTATAACAACTCTCTGTTTTGTGTCGAATCAAAGTTTGAGAGGCCGCCACAGTCACGCCCTTCAACGAAAACTCTAGATCTTCGCAATTTAACATCGCCAAGGCCTTTAGATGTCAATACCCAATTTTAGTTTTGATCTGATAAAATTCCTAGGCGTTTGTTAAAATACAACGCCTGGAAATGGCAAAAACTGCACTTTTTTGGGAGAGGAAGTTTAAAATATCCGACTTTCTGTTGGGTTTGAGATTTCGCTTTAAGAGACTTTGTTGTAGGTTTTTGCATGCTTGATGTGTGTGCCAATTTTCATGCGTGTGCGTGAAACATAGCTCGGGGGGCCAGTCCGTCAAATGTGCATAGGTGGCGCTGTAGAGTCATTTTGCCACACTGACTTCCAAAACCTAGAGCAAACGTAAATTTTCGCTACTTCTGGGGTGTGCGCAAAGTTCGTGAGTTTTCGAGCATGTTTAGACCCTCATAATGGCCATTCATGAAGAAGAAGAAGAAGAAGAAGAAGAAGAAGAAGAAGAAGAAGAAGAAGAAGAAGAAGAAGAAGAAGAAGAAGAAGAAGAAGAAGAAGAAGAAGAAGAAGAAGAAGAAGAAGAAGAAGAAGGAGAAGAAGAAGAAGAAGAAGAAGAAGAAGAAGAAGAAGAAGAAGAAGAAGAAGAAGAAGAAGAAGAAGAAGAAGAAGAAGAAGAAGAAGAAGAAGAAGAAGAAGAAGAAGAAGAAGAAGAAGAAGAAGAACAATGCCTATGCACCATTCCGGTGCTTGGTCCCTAATAAAAACAACATTAAATCAAGCACATGATTGGTGTAAAGTAACCAGTACCATGCAGAGGCATGTGCAGAACTGAAGAGCGGGGCAGAAGATGAGAAG
Source organism: Danio kyathit (assembly GCA_903798195.1). Taxonomy (NCBI): domain Eukaryota; kingdom Metazoa; phylum Chordata; class Actinopteri; order Cypriniformes; family Danionidae; genus Danio; species Danio kyathit. The sequence continues at coordinate 33,746,937 of LR812523.1, read as the reverse complement.
AATTGGGTTGGGGGGAAGGGGGTTGTGGTAGTGAGCAGGCTATCACGAATCGAAGAGCGGGGTGCCGGGGGTATGGGGTTGGGGCGTATATGCTGGTAAAACCGAAAACCTGAGGGACGGGGGGATAGATCGCAGGGCCACTTCTGTTCATTTTGGAAGGGCACTTTATATCCCAGACTAAAAGGGCATGTTCACTGCACAGGTTGAGCGCTATGTGTGCACATGCCTGAAAGTAACACATTACAAATACTCAAATTACGGTAATTCAGTAGTTTTTTTTTTTTTCTCAGGAACTGTACTTTACTAAGTAGTTTTAAAGATGTGTACTTTTACTTTCCCTTGAGTACATTTTTAGTGCATTGGTGTTTTTACTCCATTACTATCCTTCTACCTGCAATCACTACTTTGTTTCTTGTCTATGGGAATTAGAAAAATCAGTCCTATGATTCCGGTCCAATCAAATCGCACATAGAAGGTAAATTGCATCATAATTAACTACCTCAAGACATGGGTGATTTATAATTGCAGCAAACTGTTTGGAAGTATTAAAAGTGTCCAAGAAGACGTCCAAAATCTTTACATGCAACGACCCAGAGAAGGTTTAGATGCATGTTACTGATAAGATGATGGCAGATGTTTACTGTGTGATGACTGAAATGACCTTAAACACCCAGCAGGCACAAAACGTCAACATGACATCAGATAATGTTGTACCCCAACCTCATGGGGACATTGCATTTTGTTTGGAAATGAAAATCAGGTTAACATCAGAATCCAACATCAGGCTGCAGTCAATGTCCAACCTAAAGTCAACCAAATATCAAAGTTTAATGATGTTACAGTTTGACGTTGTGTGGACGTTACCACTACGACGTCTAGCAGTTAGATTTTGGTTGCCAAACTTGACGAATAACTGTCAGTATTTGACATCAATATGAAACTGGATTAAGATGTTGGCTTGACATTGGATTTTGGTCACTTTTCAAGACAACCTAAAATCAACCAAATATCAACGTTATTTGGCGTCGTTATTGGACATCAAAATAACGTTGTCCCTAGACGCAGGCTAGACATTGAAATTCAGTCACCTGGCATCACAACCTAAATCTAACCTAATGTTAAGTTTACACACATCCACAAATTACATGTAAATGCATAAGCTTTTTACATTGCAATACTCACTACTCTTGAGTACTTTTAAAAAGGGTACTTTTTACCAGTGCTTAATTTGTGAATTGTGAGGTCCTGGAACAGATCAAAGTAACGGATTCTGCATGTTACCAAAGAATGGAGAGGTGTCACGCACGAAAGTGTAGAGCGAGGAGGGGGGTGTTGGACGTGTATGGCGGAGGGGTGTCCCGGACAAAAGTGAAGAGGGTTGGGGAGTCGCGAAGAAAGTGGACATCGGACAGGGCAGTTGATGAGGAGGATTGGTAAAATGAGGTGCCGGATCAGATTACAGAGGTGCCAGATCCGGCAAGTAATGGTACTTTTACTTGAGTATGATTTTTCACTACTCTTTCCACCACTCCATGATTTTGCTTTGACAAGGAATGAATGCAGATGACACAATAACCATTTTATCTCGATTGTTGTTCTTTCATAATCGTCGTGGAGGCCAAAACTGAAACAAATTTTTTTATTAATCACATCCATGGTTACTATTATGGTGGACTTGTAGCGAACATGACTTCAAGTGACTTACACATTCCTTTGAAATGTAGCTAGTCCATGTCTCACCCAAGTCTTGCACAGTAAGCCTTACTGGAAAATTGACAATGCATTTTTTATTTATTTTGGAGGCGATTAAATTATTGGTGGGGACATTTTAATAATCTCTGGATATTGGTGGGGACACGTCCCCTCCGTTCAAGCTAATTCTACACCCTTGCCGTGTAGTGAAAAGGAAATTATGACGGTTGATGTCCATTAAAAAAAGAAATCTCATGAAGAGGTCTCTGAACTCTCGAGCTGATTTGGTTGATGCATTTTAAATTGGACTTAGAGGAGACAATGTTTAAAATTGTCACATGTAATTGGGCATACTTTAGCAATTAGGCATGGGACGATAACCATTTTTAAGGTTTACCATGGTTTGGAAAAGTCAAAGTTTTAAAACCGCCAACATTTTCTGCTATACCTTTCCTAAGGTATGTTGGACAGCAGTATCTTCAGCCGAAAAGATCTCCAAAGATGCTATTTTAAATGGTAAAGAAACTAATGAAGACAGAAGTCAATGATTCATTTGAATCATTCAGCCTGACACGTTTATGGTTCCAAAACATTTTAAATGTTTCTCATAATAAAATATATTGTGTTCAAAGAGGGGAAAAAGTTTTTGTTTTTTACCCAGACATTTAAAAAGAATATATTTTGGAGCAGTAATCACAATACCATAAAACCCTGATGTTTTTATCCAAGGTTTTCATACCCTTAGAATCTTATACCGGCCCATGCCTAATAGCAATTAAGTTCTTTTTTTGGTAAACCATCATAACATCTTCAGGGCATTTCAGGATAAAGAGACAATATATCTACCATTCTGCACCACAGGCCTTCAGAAAGTCTGCCAGAAAGTAAAAGATGGACTCTCTGACATTCGCAGTGTTCTCTCCAGCCGCCAGCAGGGATGACAGATTGATTTGCGCCGAAGAGAAAAGAGGAAAAAGTGAGGAGCAGTAAAGCAAACATGCTGTTACTTTTCTTTCACAGCTTAAAGCCAAGGAAAGCAGAGAAAATCCCTTTACCTCCGAAAGTCCATTTAGAAGCCTGTCCCGTGATGGTAGTAACATTGCAGCTGATAACCACTCGGGCCTATAGTCTACCAACCTAACATACTTTTTTGGTTTGTACAGTCAGTGATATCATCATTTAACTTCGCATACATGATCACCATCCAGTATTCGAGTAAATCAGCTCACATCAGATGTTGGCAAGTTCTCGGAGTAACGTCTGTTTATGATTACAATACAATGACAGCACGCATTAAACCACTTATTATATTTTACACAAACGAGCCAAATAGAGCAGAACTGCACAACAGTATGACCGCATTTGACCTTCTAAGCCAGTTGCGATCCTTACCACCAGTTTATTATGATTTTAGAAATTTATTTGCGAAAGTGTCTTACAGCAGTGTTTTTTGTTATTAAAGGGTGACAGACAACGTAGATTAAACAATGCTAAAATGCAACATACAAAAATAAGCAAGCTTATAATGTGGGCAGAATGCTTGATTCTTATTGTTTATAGGAAAAGGTACAACTAGTTCCTGGCAGGTCTGGACCATATGACTGTTCCATATCACAAAGCCAAATGATTTTAGTTATTTCAAAGGTCTTTGCAGGTTATAATACAGTATGATTCTTTCGAGGACACTTTCTAAACTCTTTCACAATCTCCCATCTTGCACACATTACCATTTGTTCTGTTTATGCATTTTTGAAAACACTAGCGGTGCTCAAAATCATTCTCATGTATCCTCATTCACTATCCTTCTGCTCTTTAATTGTTTTGCTTGCTTGCTTTATATTAATATTTTCATCTTGCAGTTCATGTAATGTCAATCTAGCATGGAAAGTAAGCTGTATAAATCTTAAAACAATTTACTTATACATTTCAAAACACATACCTGTTATTTCACTGTCCCAATGACGGGAATTAATTCGCAGCACAATGTATTTGTTTTCTTTATCTGCGGAGTGTACATAAATTATACATTCACCGGCCACCTTATTAGGTACACTTTACTAGTACCAGGTTGGACCCCCTTTTGCCTTCAAAATTGCCTTAATCCTTCATGGCATAGATTCAACAAGGTACTGAAAATATTCCTGAGATTTTGGTCTATATTGACATGAAAGACATATTGACATCTGGTGACTGTGGAGGCCATTTGAGAACAGTGAACTCATTGTCATGTTCAAAAAACCAGTCTGAGTTGATTCGTGCTTTATAACATGGTGCCTTATCCTGCTGGAAGTAGCCATTAGTAGATGGGTACACTGTGGTCAAAAAGGGATGGACATGGTAAGCAACAATTGGTACTAATAGGCCGAAAGTGTGGCAAGAAAATATCCCCCACACCATTACACCATCACCACCAGCCTGAACCATTGATACAAGACAGGATGGCTCTATGCTTTCATGTTGTTGACACCAAATTCTGACCCTACCATCCAAATGTAACAGCAGAATTTGAGACTTATCAGACCAGGCAACATTTTTCCAATCTTCTATTGTCTAATTTTGGTGAGCCTGTGTGAATTGTAGCCTCAGTTTCCTGTTCTTAGCTGACAGGAGTGGCACCTGGTGTGGTCTTTTGCTGCTGTAGCCCATCCGCCTCAAGGTTCAACATGTTGTGCGTTCAGAGATGCTCTTCTGCAAACTCTGTTGTAATGAGTGGTTATTTGAGTTACTGTTGCCTTTTCTATCAGCTCGAACCAGCCTGGCCATTCTCCTCTGACATCAACAAGGCATTTCCGGCCACAAAACTGCCGCTCACTGATTATTTTCTCTTTTTCTGACCATTCTCTGCAAACCATAGAGTTGTGCGTGAAAAAACCCAGTAGGTCAGCAATTTCTGAAATACTCAGACCAGCCCGTCCGGCACAAACAACCATGCCGCATTCAAAGTCACTTAAATCACCTTTCTTTTCCATTCTGATGCTCGGTTTGAACTGCAGCAGATTGTCTTGACCATGGCTGTTTCTCAATTTCAAGAACGCAGAGAACGGACTTGCATTCTTGTGGAGACCGGTCTTGCCAGGTCACCTCGGAAGAACGAACTCGGAAGACCGCGAGGACCGAGATCGCGTCCTGTGAGAAATGAGATGCTGCATGCTTCCTGATGGTCACATAACCTTCACGCATTTTAAATGGAAGATTATTTAAACATTACAGCATTCATACAACGATTTATTGTTTTTCCCCTTTTCAAAATATATACACTATGCATAAAAACATAAATATACGTTGCACAATATAAATAAAACAGATTTTAATACAAATTTCAGCAAACAAACACCCTTGATGTGTTTATTCCTTTATTAAGATGTTCATGGTAATGTTTATATTCACCGTTTCATTTAGGGAAACTCCTGAGGTAAATAAGTTATATCGCTGAACTTTAATAATAAATCTAAATAAAATGCTGCGCTTTCCACCTCCAGTCACAATGACTTCTGGGACTTCTAGAGCGAGATTGGCGCTCAAGTCTGCATCAATGCTTCCTCGATATCAAGAGCACATCCGGGAAGTTTCACGCGTCCTCTGTTCTTGCGGTCTTGAGTATTGGAACTGAACTGCTGGGAGCTGATGATGACATTACACGAGAACACGAGGATGTAAGACCGCTGAAGAACGCATATTGAGAAACAGCCCATGTCTACATGCCTAAATGCATTGAGCTGCTGCCATGTGATTGGCTGATTAGAAATTTGTGTTAACGAGCAGTTGGACAGTTGTACCTAATGGAGTGGCCGGTGAATGTTTATTCATTACTGTGTTGCAGTTTAGTGTATTTGATCAACTTTTTAAATTAACTTGACACTTCATATAAATGTTACATTTTGATTGTACTTTAAACAAACAAACCAAAAACATAAAGGCCTTTTATCCCTTTAAACAAATCACGACTATTGGTTTATCCAAAAATAATTATACAGCTTATCTTGATCATTAAAATAGAAAACAGAACAGAATAGATATCACCTTTTGAAAAAAAAAAAAACATTATATTGTATAATTGCAGATGAAATATGTATACGCTTGAACCCTACCCAGACCTTAACCTATCCTGATTTTGATTGTAATATGAGAAGGTGCACCTTTCGTAAAGCTGTTTTGGAAAAATAATTATGGTGAAAAAAGTGCTATTCAGATAAACTTGAATCAAACTGAATCATTCTCGATGTGAACAAGCCTCAATCAGGCATTTTATCTCTCTCAAACAGAAGGCAATCATATCGAAAAGATTTTGTTCCAAAGAGGAGCACCGCAAACTGAGCATTTACCAAATTAATGTCAGAACATCTTAATAAAAACGGGCCAGGAGTTTGTGACTGGGAGGTAATGCTGGAGAGCTCAGAGCCATTTTGACATCCATCTGTTTATAATTACAGGAACCTCATGCCACCAAAGAACATGCTTTTTTTCTCCACTGTATTTTACCACTGAAACATATTTTCATCTGTAAATCATATTAATCTGCTTTGCTATTTTATATCCTTCAGTATAAGTGCTTCAATATTCCCGAGGGATTTCTTTCTGTGCTTAATTTGATTTAAATGGGACAAACTTTTTAAATGAGTGGTTATATACTGTATATATGAAAGAAAAATAATAGACCCTGACAGTTTGCTTGTCTTCTTTATTTCTTTCAAAAACCTGCTTTGATTCATTACATGTACATACAGCCCTGCAGGCTGCAACAACATGTAAATAATCATTATGATCTATAAATTAAACAGTATAATTATAAGACTCACAAATCCAAACCGCAATCACCCATGGCTCTGGGACCTGGAGCACAAAGAGCGACTAAAGTAGAGTGAATTAGGTCAGCTGATGCATGACATTCACCAGACGTAGAAACATGTGTTGCGGTGGCTCTGTGACTTCATGCATGGGCAAAGACATTTGTCCAACTTGTGGAGCCTCGGGCCTCTCATCTTTCTTTTGCACGCTACTCAACATGATGCTAAACAGGGCTCTTGGGACACCCAGTTTAACATCCGCACGTATAAACCCTCACATAAACAACATTTCACAGCCACGCTAGTTTAAATGAGCGCCAGACATATCAGCTGTCATTTCAGTTCATTTAATTGTGAATCACTGTTTGCCTGAGACCATTATCAACTCAATTACTGCAAATCTTCCAATGCTAACTACCTCGGTGGCTTGATTCTCTAATCAGCTGTGAAATTAGTGGCTTTAATTATGAAATCATGACCCTTAATTGCCCCTAAAATGGAACGGCTGCTGATTATTTAAGATAAGGCTATTTGTGTGGCACGTACTGTATACAGCAGTTGTTCATTGTCTATTGAAGTTAAAGCAACGCAACTAGCATTGTGTTTGTAAAAAGCAAAGGGTTTTTAAGTCAGAGCAACACCTCACTGGTGACCATTTGTAAACAAAACGGGAATCTGTCCAGCTTGATGCATTTCTTTTTTCTCACAAAGCAGCTTTAATGTGGTCTCATCAGGAACTCATTGCATTTTAACGAGGAAGGCATGGTGTGTTGCATTTAGTTATTCCAACCACTGAATAATCTGTCCTTCCAGAACCTCCACATTTTAGCCACAAGTCTTTCCCCTGTTTACTGCAACATGCTTTGTGTTCTGGCATATGTGCAATAGTTTGTGTACAATGCATTGTATCCATATATAGGCTACTAAAAACATTCTCGGTGTTCTAAAAAAGTTTTCATAATGTTACAAACAAAGCCTTCTTCCATTCTTTGATTGTTATCAGGCTTGATAAACATTCACTGCATGTTAGCATGAAAACATTACTTATTTTGTTGGTTTAAACTTTTCTCAGATTGACAATATTTGTTTTAAATAACTTAGTGACTTAAATAAACCAGTTAGGTTAAAAATTGCTCTTGGAGGAAAGTACAGAGGGACTTAATTAAAAAGTAAATGTGACAACATGTTTCATGTTACTTTTTATTATTTAAAATAAAAACTAAATTACAGTTGAAACCAGAAGTTTACATACACTGTATATAAAGGCACATAACCATTAAAGAGCCCCTATTATGGGTTTTTAAAAATGAACTTCCATGTAGTGTGTAACACAGCTCTAACGCCCCACTCACACGAGGCTTCAGCGTCAACGCTTGACAGAGGGCGTGGCTGAAGTTGGGGCTGACGCGATCGTCATAGCAGCGTCAGCCAATGAAATTAGTCAGCAATAGGCCACTGTTGGAGCTGGTGTATTTGCATACAGCGATCTGATTGGCTGACGCTTCCGTCGGCGCTTGAAAAGTTGAGCATGTCCCAACTTCTGCAGCGAGCAATGCCTCTGAAGTGGCGCCAACGGATCCACAATGCAGTTTGGCAACGCCTGACGTCACCCATTCAAAGTGAATGGGAAGCGTTGAAGCTGACGCCCCGTGTGAATGGGGCGTAAGTGAAGTGAAATATCCAGCTAAAGCTTAAATCTAAAAGTGGAGATTTAAAGCTATTGATTCATCTAAAAAAAAAAGAAAAGAAAAGGAGTCGACTCATAGTGGTTGGAATGAATAGTCTTGATAACGAGTCTTTAGCCGTTTCGGCGTGACGTGGATACGAAACATAAGCCCCGCCCAATCGTTGCGGCGCAAACCCAGAAAAATTTTAACCTGCGGCCCCGCCCACTAACACAGCAGCAAAGACAAACAGATCCTGAAGTCATGAGTCATGAAGACTCTGTGCTTACCTGGATATTATTGGAAGTGTGAGGGAAAGAAGTGCTCCAGCAATCTACACGCTTACAATGAACTTTCAGTACACAGCTCATGGATTAGTTTCTTCCTCCATTTTGTTACACCAAATTATGTGACCATGATATTCTGTGACCCTAGGTGCTGTTCTCACTGTTTGTCTTGAACTTGCTCCCAAGACACGCAAACAGTGTACATACTGTCACATGATTGACAGCGCACATTGATCACTCAAGAGCACTAAGCTGTTTGCATTTAAAGAACATTACATTTTTCTGTGTGAAATACAAGGGATTTTATAGATACTAGTATTGAACAGTTCATTCCAGCGCATTCACGTGAGAGTATGTATGCTGTTTGCATGTCCAATCTGCCTGTGGGAGCGAGTTCAAGCCAAACAGTGAGAACAGCGCCTACTAGGGTCACAGAATACGATGGTCACAGAATTTGGTGTGATACGTGCAAAATAAGGACAGTTTATTAGGTACAAGTCAAACAAAGGCAGGCTGCTGCTCGCTGGGCTTCGGGCTGGTGCACAGCACTGGAAAGGCAATGGGAGCCCGCAAAGATAGCTTGTCAGAGGACAGAGGAGAAGCGCTGGTAAGCGCTACAACGCCCCGCTGGGGATGTGATCGTTGGGCAAAGCAGAATACAGGTAAACCCTGAGAACATATAACACTTCACGCAAGAGGTGCCACAGCAATGGTTGCAAATAGAAATGATCTACAGCTGAGAAAGGAGAAAAGCTCCAAAATGAAAGATAATTAATGAAATCAGACCTGGCCAGGCCCACATTAAGGATTCAGAGGCCCCTGGGCACAATGTCTTGTAGGCCCCCTACCTGGCCGCACGCCTATAGTTGAATTAAAAAATAAGATATTTAATTCTAAAAATATTTTTAATAAAATTAATATATAATGTATTGTCCGCATTTTTTAAATAAATGATATACAGTACATATTTCTACAAAGATTTAACTTATTTTTAAAGCATTTAAAGCACACTTTGGAAAAATAATACTAATACAACTAGTGAAAATTAATGGTTTTTAATATACTTGTTCAAGTTCACTGAAGCAATACTAAAAATGTATATTTAATGGTATTTTTAATGTATAACTTCTACAAATTTATAATTCATATGATTTGGATATAACACCTCTCCAATCCAGTTCTCTGAGTCCTCCATAATACACACACAGATTAATGATTCCTACTTGTCTTCCTCGTGATGAAGAGTAGGCAAAATCGGATATGCAGTGGGAAAAAAAAGGAGAATGTGTTCATCAGACGCTGGATTCGAACCGGGTTCATAATCGATCGCGTCAAAACATGTTGCCATGCGCTTTACGAGCTATGCCACTCACGCTGATATATGCTGCGCTCATTACTTATATTGTCTCTGTCAATCAAACGGTGATGTGCGTGAATCACTCAACTAGTTTATTCCAACAAGGTGCGCTATTTGCCATTCGCCTAAATAGTCACTCCAAAATCGGCATTTTACCCCCCTCGCAGGGGCCCCAAGTGCGCAATCCGGTTAATCCGGCCCTGGACCTGGCCCATGACACATTTCATAAGTGTAAGTAAATAGCTGCCTCCTTGTTTTCTCTAGCTTGTAAAGTATGTATTTAATTGTGTTGTTACTTGTAACCACTTGTACTGTATCAGGTTAACCCTTTATATTCCCATATCGCGTCTAATGCCATGTTGAAAACGCGAAGCGTGCTGCTTTGTTTACGGATTTAAATGTGTTTGTGGTGTTTAACTGCACTGCTTTCGGGGGTGAGGTGTCTGAATAACACTGTTGAGAACCGGGTACTGTTTACTGTGGTGTTAGTAAGTTTACTATGGAGCGTGTTTCGGGCATTCACTGCGATCGGATCCTATACCAATGTTGGCGACCCAGGGGCTTGATAAAACATGCTGGGCATTTTACGGTCTCGTGCTGAACGCAGTCGACCAATCGCAACAGGCTGTCATCGGTCCAATCAGCACAGATTAGCTTGGCGCTAAGGAGGGGTTTGGGAACAAATGAATCGCTGAACGATTCATATGGGAGTCGCTGGGATAATTAGATAAAAATAAATGCATATTATAAGACCATGAAAGTGTTTTTTGAACATGCATGCATATCAGCCTGTTGTTGAAGACCCATAAAACCAAAATATGACCCTTTTTAAATGTACAATAGGGGGTCTTTAAAAAAAAAAAATGTTAATGTGACTAAACTTTTTCTCTTTTAGGTAAGTTAGGATTATCAAATTTGTTTCTGTTATGCTTAATAGCAGAATAATGAGAGAGAGATTTTTTGAGACATTGTTATAACTTTTCTTGAAAGTCAAGTTTACATACAATAAGATTATTATGCCTCTGAAAAAGCTCAGATGATGGTGTCAAGGTTTTGAAAGTTTCTGATTGGCTATTTGACAACATTTGAGTTAATTGGAGGCACAACTGTAGAATAGTATTTTAGGAAAACCTCAAACACCCTGCTTCCTTGTGTGACAACATGGGAAAATCAACAAGCCAGAATCAACAAAAAAGGCAGATTACAATTTGCTAAATTACACTGGGGAAAAAGAATAATTTTTGGAGACATGTCCTGTGGTCTGATGGAACTAAGATTGAACTGTTTGGCCATAATGACCAGTGTTACATTTGGAGGACAAAGGGGAAAGCTTACACGCTTATAGGAACACCATCCAAACTGTGAAGTATGGGGGTGGCAGCATCATGTTGTGGGGCTGTTTTGCTGCAGGAGGGACTGGTCCACTTCACAGCATAGATGGCATCATGAAGAAAGAACATTATGTAGAAATACTGAAGAAATACTGAAGCAACATCTTAAGACATCAGCCAGGAAATAAAAACTTGGCCACAAATGGGTCTTCCAAAAATGTGCTTTAAGGACAACAGAGTGAATGTTTTGAAGTGGCCATCACAAAGCCTTGAACTTGATCCTATAGAAAATTTGTGGGCAGAGTTGAAAAAGCTTGTGCAAGCAAGACAGCCAACAAATCTGACTCAGTTACACCAATTCGGTCAGGAAGAATGGGCCAAAATTCCTGCAAACTATTGTGAGAAGCTTGTGGAAGGATAACCGAAACATTTGATCAAAGTTATACATTTTAAAAGCAAAGCTAAAAAAAAAAAAAAACCAAGGAAATGTATGGAAATGTTTGACTGTCTAGAAATTGATTAAAAAAATTCTCAAAAATAAAATTCTCTCATTATTCTGCCATTTAGCAAATGTAAATGATTTAGGTAATCCTAACAGACCTAAAATAGTAAACATTTAGTATGATTTACCATCAAACATTTAAAAAAAAATGGTTATGTTCCTTTTTTTTAGAATGTATGTAAACTTCTGGTTTCAACTGTATGTTTGAATATGTTTTTTTAATTAAACAAGATTTGATACACAATATATAATACTCTCACTGTAAAAATCAATTAGTTGATTTTACTTTACATTTAGGCGGTGTCCGAAATTGCATACTTCCATACTATATTGTACGCTAAAATCAGTATGCGAGCCGAGTAGCATGTCCGAATTTGAAAATCAGTAATCAAGTATCCCGGATGACCTACTACATAGGCATCAAAGTCAATTCTTAGAGGGCTGTGGTTCTGCACAGTTTTGCTCAAACCCTAATCAAACACAGCTTATCCAAATAATCAAGGTGTTCAAAAGAATCTTGAACACCTTGATTATTTGGATCAGTTGTGTTTGATTAGGGTTAGAGCAAAACTGTGCAGAGCTGTGGCCCTCCAGGAATTGACTTTGACACCCATGACCTACTACTTGCGGCGAGATTCTGAAGTGTGCATCGTATGGATGCTACACTATCCCATGATGCGACACAACTCATGCGGGTAGGTCACGTGATCATGACAAAATGACGGATGTAGTACGTCTGAGTTTTATTCATACTACTCACATTCATACAGTATAGAACGTACTTCTAACAGCCAAGTGGTAAATTTAAATTCAAAGGCAGTACTTACTGAGTAGTAGGCGGTTTTGGATGCAGCCCAAGTAATTTAGCTGATGCTTTTTGTCCAAAGGGACTTACAATTGAGGCGGAATTCAGCGATTCAACAAGAAGAGGCAAGATACACAAGAAGTGCTAGTTATACAAAGTAATGTGTTTGTGCTGAGAGGATTAAGTGCTAGAGTAAGGATTTTTTATGCATTTATTTTTTTTTAGAGAAATTGTGTGTGTGTGTTTGTGTGTGTGTTTCTACGGGTGGTTTGTTAAACCCACTCATCTGTGTAAACACTTCATAAATGCACAAGGTTTTTTTCAACCCAGGCTCATTCTGCAAACGTACCGCTATATACATTTCTAGTGAGCACCAAATACATTCCAGGAGCTATGCTTTTTGCAGTTTTTGTTTTTCGCGAATCCACCAGAGGTGGCTGTGTATGCTTTTTGAGATCTCAAATTACTCTTGCAGTGCCATTCACACCTGCTGTTCTCACTTAAATCCACCAGAGGCTGCTGTTGACTGACTGAATTACCGACTGATCGACTGATGCACCCTCCTCCTTCCCTAAACTCAACCAACAGTGTTTTCAAATGTACCAATTGACCCACTCACCAACTTCCCTAAACCCAACCGACAGTTTTAAAAAGCAATCCAGAAAAAGAAAAGCCCTTGCCTGATTTTTACCACATTTTCAGATTTTACCACATTAATTCTCACCCTGTTATTTGCTTGTTTATTTTTGGCTTCTGTTTTTGTCTTATCCCCTTTATGGAACTGTTCTTTGCTGGACTCGAACCCCATTGTGGTGGTCAACTCCTCTCTGTGTCTCAAGTCCACCGACGTACATGGCGTTCTAACTGGACAAACTGGTAACGGCGGAAAAGCCGTACATATGAAGGCAAGCGGTCAGCTGGTAAGCGTGAAAAGAAACAACGTCATACCACCCCGTAGCGGTCATTTTAAAGATGAAATGCAGCTATACGTACTACTTCTGGCTAAATAATTTGCAATCTCCAGAAATTTATATAGGGCTACTTTTTGTGGAATGATTATAAAAATGTCAAATGTGTCTGGTGCAAATGTGTTGGTTAAAGTGTCAGAAAAGAGTGAAAGAGTGTGTTTTCTACAGGGGGTTCGTTAAGCACACTCACTTGTGTGAGGCACAATCGGAATTGATAATATTTAGGAGTTTATATATGGCGAGACAGGGGAGAGGAGAGGAAACTTGGCTTTATTTACATATTTATTTAGAATAATTCACATTATTATCCTTTAAAAAATTGTTGCCTTAAAATGATTAAGTAAATGAACTGTTCATAATTATACATTTTTATAATTATGCACTGTAAACCCCAACAGTCAACTTTATCAAATGAAATGAGTGTAGTTAACTCAAAATTTACTTAAAGTTAATTCTACTCATTTGAAAAGAGTTTTGAAGAGTTTTGTGTTGAAGGTAATGAATTAATTAAATACCTCATTACTTCAACTTAAATGGAGTAAGTTCACAGTACTCATATAGATTAGTTTAACTCAAGTGGTTTGTAGCAATCGGTTTCCTCAAAGGGTTTGAGTTGCCTTATTGGGTTTTACAGTACTCAGTTGGTTTTAGTTCTCTTTATTTATTGGGTTTTACTGTGCTCAAATTGCTTCATTAACTCAAATGGATTAAGTTTTCAGTACTCATTAGGTTTAGTTTTTGAACTTAAATGGTTTGTTGCAATCAGTTTCCTCAAATGGCTCAAGTTACCTTAACTTTTTGGGTTTTACAGTGTGTAATTTACAATGCATTTACTCACTTTAAGTAGTCAAGTTGTATAGCAAAAAAATGTTGCGGTTTTAAAAGCTTGACTTTTTCAAACTGCGGTACACCTTGAAAACGGTTATCATTCTATGCCTAATCAGCTTAATACTTTTTTTTGTATGCTTATTCATTAACAAGGTATAGCTAAAAGTTTCTTGACAACTTCATCAAAACGAACAGACAGAAAGAAATAAAGTTGTAAGGATTAGGGCTAAAACAAAAGCATTTAAAGAGTGCATCAAAGTTCAAATATACTATATATAAAAGCTTTAGTCTCTAGCGGTTTATATCAGTTTCTGATTTACATGTATGGCATATCAGCGTGGTCGTATGATTAATGATCAGTTCAGGTGCTGTTAAGAGTGAAGCGGAGGCCAGGAAGAGGGAGGTCACCTGCCTGGTGGCAAAGTTCCTGGAGAAAACAGTTCCTCGCTTAAGCAAACCGGCTGGATGTGACAGGAAAAGGGAGGGCTTTCCAAACCCACAAGCTTCATGGGAGTGCAGCCTCCACCGGCGCGCAGTAGGTCATCCTGTCGTCTCAACTGACTGTCAAAATAATGTGAGTTTTGGCAGCCCACGGGCAACTTGATGCCATTAAGTGCGGCTCTAATCGGACTTGTCTGGTCAAGAGCGTTCCAATGATTACACTTAATCACGGTCTCTAAATCTATAGGCTACACGGGAACCTAAAACTGTTAGGATATAAAATGTTTGGCAGCGATTTCATCTCTTTGCTTTCGCCCCCGAGAGCCTATTCCAGGGAGAGCATTTCGAGGCACTGGAAAAGCAATTAAATCAAACATGGGTGAGTGACTACAGGACAAATGCCTCGTCAGCACTTTTCAAGAGAAACTAGTCGGCTTTCTGAGAGGGGGGAAAAAAAAATAGTCGTAGGAAAACCCAAACAAAGAACGAGTAAGAAAGAGAGTATGAAGCCATAGACAAGAGGTCAGTTACACGCCACCTTCAAATTTGAGGTCAGACACAGAGCTTGACCTCTGACCTCACAGTTCACATCAGCCTATAATTGCCTTTTCGCAGCGACTCTCCAACCATCCATGGCCAAAGACAATGTAACAATTTGTCTTTTCAATTGTCTGTCACTCACTCGAGCCTACAGCCTTTCAGGGGGCGTATATGGTTTCTTTCTCCATTGCTATTTATTTATTTACCTTGAATGGCAAAAGTGGGGGTCGTCTGGACCATGGAAAAATGGGCTCTTTGTCTAAGCTGGTTTCTACTCTACCCCCTCCACTGTTCGCTACCCCTCCATATTCAAACCTTCTCACTTTATGCCTAAAGCTGTTTAAATGGGCTACACAGGCTCTAGCCTTGGGTCATTTCAAGGTGGATTTCCATTCTCCCAAACTTATCAATAAAGCTTTTATTTTCCTTGAATGCCAATCTGTGACAGAAGAACATGCTGTAATGGTTAGGATTTCAAGACCCTTATTTTCCCTCAGGGTTATCTAAAACAAATTTTAAAACTAAACTATTTTATCATTTAATACAATATGACACTCCATGTTCACAATCTGTGACTAATCTTTCATTTAAACCTGCAAATACATTTACTTGGTTTGTTGTTTCAATCTAAAGACACTCTGGAGTTAATAAATCTTCAGATGGCTGAATTCATCTTACAGCCCTCTTTGTCATGAACCACAAAAACACGAGAAGAACAAGCATTAAAAGGGTGATCATTTTTGTTATAGGAGAAAGCCAATAAATCATAAGCCACTGGTAAACAATGAACTAAAAAATATCTCAGGGAATGTTTACAAGACAAAGATGTACAAAATTATTAGCCCCCCCTTTGAATTTTTTTTTTATATTTCCCAAATTATGTTTAACAGAGCAAGGAAATTTTCACAGTGTGTCTGATAATATTTTTTTTCTTCTGGAGAAAGTCTTATTTGTTTTATTTTGGCTAGAATAAAAGCAGTTTTTATTTTGTAAAAACTATTTTAAGGACAAAATTTAAATTATTAGCCCCTTTAAGAGATAGATAGATAGATAGATAGATAGATAGATAGATAGATAGATAGATACAGACTATATATATATATATATATATATATATATATATATATATATATATATATATATATATATATATATATATATATATATATATATATATATATATATATATATATATTTCGATAGTCTACAGAACAAACCATCGTTATACAGTAACTTGCCTAATTACCATAACCTGCCTAGTTAACCTAATTAACCAAGTTAAGCCTTTAAATGTCACTTTAAACTGTATAAAAGTGTCTTGAAAAATATCTAGTAAAATATTATGTACTGTCATCATGGCAAAGATAAAATAAATCAGTTATTAGAAATGAGTTATTAAAACTATTATGTTTAGTAATGTGTTGAAAAAAATCTCTCCATTAAACAGTAATTGGGGGTAAAAATAAACACGGGGGCTAATAATTATGACTTCATCTGTATTAAAATCATAGGTGTTTTTCATATATGTATATTTGAATAAGTACATTTACAACTAGCATTGTCAAAATGGCTCCTTTTCACAAATATACATAAAAAACACTGCTATGCATGCGAGGTCATTGGCAATGTCATTTGATAAAGAAACCTTACAGGCTTGCTTTTAAACAAGTCAACACATATTTGGAACTGTTTAAAATCTTCCCTACCTTGTTTACAATCAAAATGAACACCTCATTTTCATAATGTGTGCCAAATCTATAATTTAAACCTTGCAAAAAGAGTTCATCTCTTACTCGCCAACCTGATTTCATCAAGTAGGACATGTTCCTGGATTAACACCCATGTTGATCCTGGAACAACAATTTAAACAGCCAATCAGAATTAAGGCATATGTTTACAGTTCATGTTTATTTATACATTTAAACATATTGATTTATATATATTCAATTTATACGTTTTTCAGGTTATGTACAGTTTAAGTTTAGGCTTACGGTTAGGTTGATGCACTTATACATGATTGTTATACAACTATTATTTCCATCTGATTTTGGGAATAATTTACAATTATGGTTAGGTTTAGGGGTAGGGAATAGGTATGGATTACATTTTCCAACAAAAATGACGTTCCAGGATCATAGATGTTAATCCAGGATCACATCGTACTTGGCAAAATCATGATGTGCATCTCTTGCTACTCATAAACCACAACATTTTGATAATACAAGGCCAATATATAGTCAGTCAAACACAAACCCTTGTGATTAACAAGTTAACTTTACATTCAAAGGTGCAGTATGCAAATTTGACACCCAGTGGTTGAACTAGGTATTGCGCTCCTGGATCAAAACAAACGCAAGCGCAGGTTGCCAGATTGAGGACATGAGCAAGTGATTTAAACCGTGTTCTAAATAAAAGCAACTGCACGAGATAAAAGGAATATTTTCCATATTAAAAGGAGTTTTTGTTCTAACCAACACCTCGAATTGGTATATTAGAAATGGCTTCTATTTCTCACAGGTGAACAACAGAAAACTATGACAATGATCACCTAAGGTAAACCTCATGTGCTTTATTCAGTGTTAAATTCTAATAATGTGAGTTTGAATGCCATTTTACAAGACATGTATTGCTATATGCTGAAAGCAGCAGCAGATAGTTCACCTCAGATCTTGAAAATAAAATAAACTGTTTGAAATTAAACTTTAGAACTAAACATATGAGTGATTCAGCATACATTTAATAATGTTAAAGAGGGTTAATATGTATTAAATAGATTATAAACCTTACCATTTCGTGAGTGACTGCATAATATGTGCTTCTGAATGACTGTATTTAAATTTCTGTTGAGTTTTGTCTGGTGCAAATAGCCTAACTGCTTTTGACTGCAAATCTTGTCAGGTTTGCGTTTCATTTCGGAGGCTGCTTCTGTCCACCAGAGGTCACATTTCGGTCACAGACACATGCTTTCAGAGCCTTTCTGAATGAATAAATGAAATACTCGATTTTCAACCAAGGCAACCCCTGAAATATAATTGGCTAAACTGGCATTGGGCAGGTTAAAATTAGCACAGAAAGCACATTTTCAAAGCAGAATATCTGACTTCAGCATTGTTTGTCAGATAAACAAGTATGTTCACTTAGCATGCTTCTTAAATTTCTGCAAACATATTAGGGTATTTTTGCTTTAGAAGAGTCGAAAACTTTCATACAGCCCCTTAAATATTTAAATGTTTAAATGTTTAAATATACGCTTAAAATTATATGCTTAAAAACTGATTTTTGTGTGTGTGTGTGTGTGCGCATGTGTGTGTAATTTTTATCTCATATTTACAATCAAAATGGCTTTATTGGGTCATCTTAAAGATTACTCCATACTCACTATCTGTGCCAAATCTAACCACTTTAATAAATCTTCAGATGGCTGAATTCATCTAAATTGATGCTAGGTAAAAGAATTCTAAAGAGGCAAAATTATATTTCTTATTACTTTACAAGAAAAATATGCTCGTCACCCAGGGAGCTGAGATGCAATCCGAAAAGTATTTTATTTGATTTTCTCTGCTTGTATCAATATGAGCGCTTTCAAGTGAAAGTAATTAGAAGAGAATGAAAGACAACATGATTGTTTGCTTGCTTAGGAACAGCTTGTTGGGCGTGCTGGTAATTGAAACAAAAGGCTTATCAAATTCAGATGGTATTGAAATGGTAGGATAATAAAACAGGGTTGTGAGTCACAGAATAAAGAGGCTTGAGGTTTCGGTTTTATAGTCTATTCACGCTATTCATCTTCAAATGACAGAAGCAAGAATTGCTATTTTTCATTTTTTTCTTTGCTTCATTTCCTCCTCATGCTGCTTGTTAAAATATCCTCTGCTTTGTTATTATTCACATCTTACTTATAGGGATCAGATCTTACTGTAAATATACTGTAATCAGAGGTTTAAAAGGCCTTGAAAACAAGCAATACATTCCTTACTCTACTTTTCAAAATGATATCAGATAAACTGATGTAGTTTTCCTCACTGTAAAAAATTATATGATCAATTTGTCCTGACAGCATTTGTTTTTAGTTCATTGTAACTTATTAAATTAAGTTAATCATGTTCTAACTTAATATTCTAAGTTATTCAAGCAGTTTTAAGTCAGTTTAACATAATACAAGTTCAATGGACTCATAAGGTTATATTGATTCAGCTTAAAAATATAAGTCAACCTGGATTTTTTTACAGTGCCCTTAACTTCATATTTGGAGCAGCTGTTTGTTTATATTAGATTACTTTGGTATTATCTCAATATCATTATAGTTGGTACAGTATAAATTAGAACAAGGGATATTTAAATATTCCCTATAAATGTGAATTTTTCCTGTGAATTCTTGTGTAAATATTTCCTAAAAGAGTCTTATGTTTAATGAAAAATCAAACATTTTTGGTCTAGACAATGAGCAGACAGAAATGTGTGTCCTTGTTTGGAGAAGAAATGGCTTTAAGAAATATAAAGGCATTCTAGGGAAATATCTGGCAGAGATAATGTTACAGCACAGATACAGTGATAAACGCACTTTGAGACACAAACTCTCTTTGCTAGATACCTCAATGTTTAAACACAGCATATTCAAAATGAAATGAATATGACCATACTGAACATATCTACAACCCCAATGCCTTTAATAATCAAATCCAGAGGACAGAAAATATGTTTTGGATTAGGACCGTTTCATATTTATTGGTTCTGGAGAGGGAAAACACTCTTTATTGAGCAGGCAATTTATTTTCAACACCTTCAGCTTGGTTTCTCACGAACTACAACTTTTTGTGAAGAACAAATAATAAAAAGATGATAATGCTATTTTCATGTATGGGAGAGAAGTCATTAAACTACAAAACCGTGGTAAACAACCATTATTGTCAAAGTTAACTTGCTTGGCAAACATTTGTACTTTTTTATCTTTAAAAACATTTGCATACAGATGACAAATCTGCCAAAACTATTCATGTATTTTTGCGGTGGTCCAAAATCTGTTGTATCTGTTGTGTAAATGAATGGCCAAGAAGCAGAGTTTTTGGTTGGAAACATTCCACCAGTTGTCTGAGGTTGAGATACACTGATATATTGCATACAAAATATTTAGCAAATACTGTAATTTTCAGTTTTAGGATAAGACTGTTTTGAAGAGCTGAAATCTTTGTCAGAAACAGATGTTTGCATTCCCTTACAGAAAAGTCACACGAATTTCACATGTGATCACATGTGACCACATGTGATTACATGTGACCACATGTGAAATTCATGTGGCCACATGTGAAGTTTATGTGACCACATGTGAACAACATGTGAAGCTCAGGTGATCACATGTGAATCCACACAAAAGCGTTCCAAATACACACCTTTTCCCATGTGATTATATGTGCATTTCACATGTGGTTCCTGTGTTTCACATGTGAAATTTCACATGTGGTCACATGTGAATTTCACATGTGAAATTCATGTGAATTTTCTGTTAGGGTTTTGACAGTTCAATATCCATTTTGTGCATACAAACATAAAAAAACTACAACAGTAATGTGTCAGCTGTGTGAAATCTTTGGCCGAGTTTACGATCAATTCCTCAATTATAATCAAATGGTAATTCGAACTCCAAATCTTCAAGATCAAATCTGCCTCTACATGCATTGCCCACCAGGAATTTTAATTAATATGTTGTTTTTTCAACAATGCACAGTGCAGAGGTAAGAAAAACACCCAATGTAAAGCAGAGTTTCAACTATTGTTTAAGCATAGTGCATTTATTTAAAACTGTGATAAAACTGAATGCAACTACCTGTGCTTTAGTCGATTTTAAACCACAGCCAAGATCAGAATCAAAATTTTCAACAGGTCATGCAATCAATCAAATTATATGCATCTAACACTTTTTTTGATTGCTTGCTTGTTTTTTTTTTATTTGCTTCTTTGTGAATCTGGAAATTCAATTCTATTCCAGCAGATGCACAGTTATAGTATATATCTGCCATATAAAACAAAGCTGAATGAAAAGGAAGAATTGTGACAAAATGAGTAAATGACAGAAACTTTTGTCAATGGCAGGGAAAGAGTTAATATAAAAAAGGCACAAGATAAGGCAGCAGCAAGGATGCACACACACAAACTGATCATCTGTTCTTCTTTCTTTTCTACTGTTAAAACATTTTACAGTAAAACGGCTGCTGTAGTTGGAAAAAGATGTATAATAGCTACCACATTTTGTGAATTTAAAATACACCAAGGTTTAGAAGTACTAACACCTACGTATTGTAGATTTGTTACAGGTTTGTTGAAGGTGATGTTGAGACAGTCAAATTAAGAGCCAGTGCTCATGACAAACAGCTTATTCACAAGCAGAGAAATGAATAAGTAGAGGGCGCTCAGTGTCATTCACACAACTACTAAACACCATCCTGGTAACACACATGACACTAAGGAGATGCTATAAACATGATCAATATTAGACATGAAAGTCTAATGTACGTCACTAATGAGAAGAAAAAAACTAAATGAGTCATAGAAAAAAAAACATAAAAAGTGTACTGCATGGAATTCTGGGAAAATCCATTTTATTGTTATTCAACTTAAGTATTGAGGAAATTTACTGTTAATGAGGTCAACGATTTTCCAGAGAGTCAAATTTGTATATTTTTTTACAGTTAAAATCATTTTCTTTTATTACTATTATTACAGAATTGATCAATTAGGCTTTTACTCATGCAAAGACATAAAGACATTACATTTGCAAGCGCAGGAAAGGCATTCAATGTCCATATCTAATTATTTAACTAGAAATGTTGCTAAATATGCAATTTTCAATATAATACACCAGGCGCAATGAGGCGCACAACGTGTTTGGTGCGATTTGTTGCTATTTTTAGACCAGTGCAACTCAAAATTTCACGATTTGCGCCACGTTGTTTAAATAGCAAATCCATTTGTACCACTTTGTGGACTCATGGGTGTGCTGGTCTATAAAGGAGGTGTGTTAATGAGCATTGTTGGCACGTTGCTATTTTGAGGAACTAAAAATAGACTGCGCCACTGACCGACTGATAGCTGGTCTAAAGTCCAGCACAGAGTATGCTAGTTATGTGCCTATGCAGGTCCAAACGCTTAATACACACAGGATGTACATCAATACACAAATATCTTCACATATATATAAAAAAATAAATAAATAAATAAAAATAAATAAATGAATAAATAAATAAATAAAAGGATTAAAATGTAAAAAACTATTAGTTAATATATAAAAACACTACCTCCATCCCTTCTTCATGTCCGGGGGCTTTTTCAGTTTATTCATGACAATTTGCATTTGTATAATGTTATTATTAGTAGCAGTATTATTAATTATGCATGTTTACATTTGTTTTAATAAAAACAAGTTTAGATTTGTCCACCTATCGGGTTTTGGAGATGCATGCATCACCATATGGGGCATAAGAATAGGAAGCGTGTTTGGTTATAACTTAGTTTTTTGACCACACTTCGTTATTATTGCTCATTTATTAGTTTGCTGGAAATTAGAAGTGAATTCAGAAACAGTTTTGAAACAAATCTTTGCGCTTAACAAATGAAATTAAATATGCAGGCTAATGGATGTCTTCACTGGAGTGTGCACAACACCGTTTCCTCATCTACAAAATTAAATGAGTAAAGTAAAGAGTATAAGTAAAGAGAAAGAGAAAGTAAAGAGGGCGAATGGAGGAGGCTCATTCTTTATCCTCGCGCAGCAGATGGTCTGTTTAACTGTTTTTCCACTAGTGAACTGTTCAGTTTTTCCACTTACAAAGTCTGCCATGTAAATAGCGAATGCGCCATGGTGTGACGCAACTGACTCTTAAAGGGAATGTGAGATGAGACTCTGATTGGTTTAATGCACGTTATTTTTAAAAACACACCCATTACTCATTAAGAGAATAAGTACAACCCTTTTAGACCATGCGACAGGGCGCATGCCCTTAATGCTTTAAATTTTGCGCATTAGACTTTGCGCCTAGACTGTTAAAATAGAGCCCATTTACTATTCACTTAGCCTGGTATGCCATTGTTTAACGTATTTTTGATTTGTCTTTGTAGGACTCATTTGAGTGTTGACGTAAAACAAAAATATTAGGTTTGCTTTCTGGGTGAAACTGAAAATATTAGGTCTACTAAACCTTTAAATTAAAAAAAAAATAACTTTTTTCAGGTTTTGACAAGTGTTTTGTTATTATTTCTGGTTAATTTAATTCTTTAGTGCATTACTAGCATAAGGTAATAGTCAACGTCAACCATGAATATTAAAGAACATTTTTAAGGGTCTGCATACTGGAAACATCCATCATCTAACTGCATCCATCACTCTTTGACATTTACAAAGCATAAATATAATGAGTTTACAATTTGCAGCATTGGTCTCAGCATGTACAGTTTTACAAACAATCAAAGAAGGTGTGCTACTCGGTCTAGCAGTTTACACACACACACACATAATCGCCCAGTGTGAAAGAGAGAATAATGAAACTGTCAGATTTCACAGTAACTGTTTGATTAACAGCTTTTATAGAGATGAGTGCAACATGAAGTAATTCACCTCTGGTTCAAACATGCAACTTAAATTAAATCCACTTGTTGGGTACGACTAGACATGACCCCACAGAGCCAATGAATGTCTTCAGCAACATGCAAACCGTTTTAACTATTGTAGGATCGCTATGTTCTTTACCAAAAGTCACAAAACCGTGTTTAGTAATGCACATTTGATTTATACTCCAAATTCATGTATATTTTGAAAGTCATGCGTTAATATAAATCACTTCTGACAGTGGTAAGACTTTGACCACAAGTTCATTGTCACAGCTCAAGTTAGAATAACAAGACTTAATGCTACCCTAAAATTGTGATTGTGAGAAGGAGAGAGCAAAAAAAAAAAGGTTAGTGGCTTGAATTGGAATGTAATGACTAAAAAGGAATCAAATGCAACCGAATGATAAAAAAGACTCTAAGCAGGATATTAAACAGCTAATAAACATTAAGAGACATGCTTTGCTTCTATTTAATGCTTACCAGCTTGACAAAACAACAAGGCTCACTAGCGAAAGTGCAATTAATGCGTTTAGAGCACATTTTCTAGTTGTCTTCCATGTGTTGCGAAAACAAGGTCTCATTAGTTACAAACCAGAGTTTGAGTCTAGCTAAATTTAGGAGACGTCAAGCACATATTATTACTTCCTTTATGTGCGGCTGCAAAGACAGACACAAAAAGATGATTTATCGAATATTATTTCTGTTACCACTGGACGGCATGCTTGCTATGTTAACACGTTTCATACATCAGAATATGTGGCTTAAATCAATTTATCAAAACACAAATTTGGAAGCTGGAAAGAAGATACTGAAATACATAAGAACGTAAAACAGACTTTTGGTTTATATTCTGGTAAATAAAAGTGAAAATGTGTTCCAGTTGTGTGTCTGTATTTATTAGAGTCACAGTTATAAATTGCATTTTAAAAGGAACCAGCTGGCATTTCTACAAGGCTACGAGGCAGCAGCCAAAACCATGGTAGCCCTTGTTTAGAAACCTATCTATATTCACTCAGTATGATGTCATCTAAACAGTCAGAAGGCTAGTTTAATGCTTGACTATGTATGGGTTATTGAAGCGTGTAAAATACTGGGCAGGGAGCACTTGAAGGTTGCACATGTCTGTGTTGAACTAGAAGATACTGACAATAGCTTTAAAATGTTTTTATTTGCACTGATGGTTCTGTGAAAAAATGTAACATTCCCATCCCACAAAGATTTCTTTACTATTCTGGATATTATAGAAAAAATAAAAAATCTAATTCACTAAAAAAAAAAAAAAAAAAAAAAAAAAAAAAGGAAAAAAAAGAAAAGAAAAAAAGAAGAAGAAAATTCTTATAATGTATAATTCAATTTGTTACCTACTGCACTATTGTAATGTTTAAATTAGTGATGCCCAAAATCCAGCCTGTGAGCCAAAGTTGGCCCATGATAACCTTTGGTTTGGCCTGCCATCCCATGCCTTTAATAGAAATTGTCATTTCTAATTTAACGTAATCTTTTGTTTGTTTGTTTTTTTGTTGAGCTACAAAAAAAGCAAGCATGAATTAAATGTTTTAAATTAAAATTAAATGTTCATTTCTGCTCAGTCCCTTTATTAATCAGGGGTCACCACAGCGGTATGAACGTTTTACGTTCTGTGAATGTTTTACGCAGCGGATGGCCTTCCAGCTGCAACCCAGTACTGGGAAACAAATTGTTTTAATTAAATGTTGTAAATGAATCAAATTTATTTAAATGTTCATTGTTATAAATGGAATTGTTTGTTTTCATTGTAATAAGTTAATTATAAAATTATTTATACGTTAGCTTAATATGATTAGTAAAGTAAAGCTTTCTATTTATTTTGAAATATTATGTTTAAAAATTAGGAAGTTACCCATGGCAACTTTGTAATGCAGTTTGATATATTTACCTTCGGCCCACAGCCCTTAGCTATGTTTGTTTCTCACTGTGTGAAACTAATTGTGCTCAGGTAACTCATTTCTCACTTTTCTTTTTAATTCACCATGTAAAAAAATAGTATTGTTGTCAACTCTTTTTTTTCTTGTTTCAACATTTTTTGTTAAACTGGGCCATCTTGATGTTTACCATAATGCAGTCTGCTATTGGACTGTGTCCAGATAAGGTAAAAGGCTCAAATTCACCACATCTGTTGCTTGTTGTTTATTTCACCAATAAAGCTACCATTTTAAACCGCGTTACTGTGATGTAACAGTAATATTACCAGGATCTGAGAGATAACAACCAAAATTCTTTCCAAAATTAATTATGGATTCAGAAAATAACCACAGGTTAAAGGAATAGTTCACCCGAAAAATCACATTTTACTTGCTTTAAACCTAAGAGATTCCTTCCTCTGTTAAATAAACAAACAAACAAACAAATAAATAAATAAATAAATAAATAAAATGTCACACTTTATTTTGATGGTCCATTTGTTACATTGTATCTACATAAGGGTTGGGCACATAGACAGTTTATCAAGGATGATAGTGGATCGCGTCTCACTATAGTTGTTAAACGTGATATTTAATTAATCTTGTCTCTATCCAGGGCTTAATTTGTGCTGGAACACGCCGGATCCGGAACCTGATTTTACCGATCTCCCTCCTCAACCGCCCTCCTCCCCAGTCCACTGTTCATTTTCACTTTGTTCCGCGACTCCCCAACCCTCTTCACTTTCGTCCGCGACACCTCAGCGACGCTCACTTTTGTCCACGAGCAACCCGCGCGCCGCTCACTTTTCGTCCGCAACCCCCCCTCCGCCATCCACCGCACCAAACAAATGACTGACACGGATCACTCTGCCTACTCATGCCAGAGTCCCGCGGAAAAAAAGTGATTGACAGGTGGTAATTTGTGTGTTACTTATCTTTATTTATTTATGATTTGGTTATGGGTAAAACAAAGACCAGGTAGTTGAAACGGTAGGCTTCAAATAATTAATTCGTTATGAATTAATTAATTATCCATCGCGAGGTTTCACATTAGACATCGTACGATGCTAAATTGGTCAACATCGCCCAACCCTAATCTACATCTCAACTGACTCTCATTAAATTATAAGTAGACTGTTAAGTTGGGGTTAGGGTAAGTGTAAGTTGACATGTACTTGCAAAGTTTCTTATAGTCAGTTAAATGTCTGTTTAGCAGTATCAACAGATATTAGACAGACAGTTTACTAATAGTCAAATGGACCATCAAAATAAAGTCTTACCTATAGAAAGGAAGGAAGGAAGGATGAAAGAAAGAACGAACGAAAGAAAGAAAGAAAGAACGAAAGAAAGAACGAACGAACGAAAGAAAGATAACATCTGTTATCATTGACTTCCATGGTATTTGTTTTTCCTACTATAGAAGTAAATGGTTACATTTTTTCAGCTTTCTTCAAAATAGGTTTACAAATAAAAATAGGTTTAGAGCCACTCAATGAAGAGTAAACAGTGAGTGAATTTTCAGCTGTGGGGTGAACTATGCCTTTAAGCTAAGCCATTATATTTTTTTCATGGTTACTTTGTCGTTTGTTTTTTACACCATTAACCAGTCAGCTCAGCAAAATGGATGGTTGTTGGTGTGTAAATAGCTGCTGGAATTGTGCCATGTAGAGTTGCACATATGCTACACATAAAATGAGCCACACTGTAATAAATCACATTTTCTTTAACCGACTGATTTGATTTTATCTTAAGATTTACATCACTGCACTGCATTATTGCCCTCCTTCCATTTAAAACATTGCCATAGCAATTACTGCCATCTGTAGGATAGATAATGCACTGCTTCAATAGAGCTCTTGGTTTTTTTTTAATGAAATCAACAAACTGTTCTATTATTTACCTATTATTAGCAGATTTCTGTGTTATCATAATGATACTATGGTTACATCAGTTTGGTTATGCACACTGTGGCTTGATCTCTACTCCAGGGACAAATACTTCAAGACATTATCCATTTTTACTCTTTAAGACCATTCCAACAACCTTATAACCCTTAACTAGTGCTTATGTATTTCTCTTACACGTTTTTTTTTGAAAATGCAAGAATACTAGTATTCACACCAATGTACAATATAGTCTCTGTTTATAAAATTGCTTGCCGATTTGTCATCTGATTTTGTGTTTCCAACAATATAATTAATCTGTATTATATTGAACATATTCAATAATGTTTATTACAGCTATATGTCATTAGTGCTATATAGTCCGAATGAAACAAAAATGTACAATGTTTATTTTGCTGGCGTACATCTATAATCTTTAGGTGAACAATTAATCCTTGCAGGTTAATCCACTGGAGGAAAAAAATATTTTGGTAATCTTCAATCCATGTCTCACCTGTTGACGTCAGTTTGCACAATATTCAGCCACAAAACATTATAAACCACGCCCCCTCGGGATTGATGTGCAAAAAGAAAGCCACGCCACTATTCAATATTCAGTTTCCGTTGGAAGTACATCAACATACTGGAATAAAAGTCTCGATTTTAAAAACATTTTAAAGCTATATAATTTTAGTAGTCATCCTTAGTATAATCGGTACTTAAAAGTAGCGATGTCTAGATCCGATCACGCGGTTTCAGATTCGATAAGAATCTGACGTTACCTGCCGATCAGGACTTGAATATGAATATAAATAAATAAATATATATATATATATATATATATATATATATATATATATATATATATATATATATATATATATATATATATATATATATATATATATATATATATATATATATATATATATATATATATATATATATATATATATATATATATATATATATATATATATATATATATATATATATATATATATATATACATATATACACACACACAGAGTTGAAGTCAGAATTATTAGCCCCCCTGAATTATTAGCCCCCTTTTTATTTTTTTCCCCAATTTCTGTTTAACGGAGGGAAGATTTTTTCAACACATTTCTAAACATAATAGTTTTGATAACTCATTTCTAATAACTGATTTATTTTATCTTTGCCATGATGACAGTAAATAATATTTTACTAGATATTTTTCAAGACTTCTATACAGCTTAAAGTGACATTTAAAGGCTTAACTAGGTTAATTAGGTTAACTAGGCAGGTTGGGGTAATAAGGCAAGTTATTGTATAATGATGGTTTGTTCTTTAGACTATTGAAAAAATATATAGCTTAAAGGGACTAATAATTTTGAGCTTAAAATGGTTATTAAAAAATTAATAACTGCTTTTATTCTAGCCGAATAAAAACAAATAAGACTTTCTCCAGAAGAAAAAATATTATCAGACATACTGTGAAAATTTCCTTACTCTGTTAAACATCATTTGGGA
The DNA here is from genome assembly GCA_903798195.1 of Danio kyathit. NCBI lineage: Eukaryota > Metazoa > Chordata > Actinopteri > Cypriniformes > Danionidae > Danio > Danio kyathit. The sequence goes on along the minus strand of LR812523.1, from coordinate 33,717,802 downwards.
AATATTTAAAAAAGGGAAAAAATTCAAAGGAGGGCTAAAAATTCTGACTTGAAGTGTATGTGTGTGTGTGTATTATATATATATATATATATATATATCCCCATGCTATATCCTTAATGCTGTGACCTCTTAATTGACTTCACACTGAAACGTGTGCGGCAAAATATCACTTTGTTGCAGTGACGCTATTGATTAAATGCCGGCAAAGTAGAACACTGAAGCAGCTTGAAGTGGAAAGCGCAAGTATGTCTGCGGTCTGGTGGTATTATAAAGTTGATGACGACAACATTGCCATAGCAAACTGTGAGATATGTAAACTTGGGATTGCCTGCCGGGTATTTTAAGTTGAGGTGCTATTTGTTTTCATATTGATTTTTTTTTATTTACTGTTGTACTAAAGACCAAAAGTGAAGAATTTATGTTATTTATCACTTGATTGTTCAAGCGCCCTCACAGAAGTGCTCTGTTTGTTATCAGAATTGTTGAATGTTAAAATAAGGTGAATTAAATTTAAAAAAATAAGAAACATCCTAGATCTGTTTTTTTGCTCTTCTTTATTCATTTTTATGTATTATAAAAGTATCGGATTGGGTTTCCGTATTGGTAGATATCCAAAATCAAATGACTCTGACTCGAGGGCAAAAAAAACCTGATTGGGATGTCCCTACTTAAAAGAACAGTACAACCAAACATTTTTAAAATATTTACTCACCCATTCTTGACGCAAATGATTCTTTTTCTTCAGTAAATCCTTGTTGATTTCAATAATGCAAGTCAATGGGTGCCAGTCTGCTGTGAGTCAAACAAAAGGATAAAATCAAAACAAAATTCGTATCTGTAGCTCCTGGTGATACATTGAAGTCTCATGAAGTATGAGTGAACTAAGAATGACTTTCAAATAACTGCTTTGTGGAGGTTTGAATTAAACAGGATTTGTGAATTGTAAAGAAATGCAATTACTGGGTGAAATGGGTCACACGGCACACACATTTAACATTCAAATACCATAATAATACTTGTCTTTTTCATGAAGCTGTAGTTCACTTGAAATATTTACAATTCTATAGACTACATCTAAGTTCTATGAATTGTAAAACTGCTGGATCTCTCCAATTCCAAAACACAAGGTGTTTTACACTCTTGACAAACGTAAGTGGACTGGTTTTGAAAGCGGGTACATCAGGATAACAGTGCTATCCTTGTCTTTAATTCCAGCAGGGGTTGTGGTAGAAGAGGTAGGTGGAATGCTGAATACTTTTGCCTGTCTCTCTCTGTTTTCCATTGGCACATCAGTGGTCTGCTGACATGAAATGAAAACAAGAGTTTTATTCTCTTCTCAATACATTTACTGTAATAGCATACCCTGCAATAGGAACCACTTGACAGCTCTTTTGGTCAGTTCTCTTGATCCGTGTCCAAATTTAAACTCTTACCATGACCAAAACTCTGTCTTTGCACTTTAAGTATCAACTATTGTTAGCATTAGACATTAATTAATAGGGGCAGTTCAAATACAGTACTTTTGTTTTTACTTTCTTACTTAAAACACCAGAAGACCAACATTAATTAAACTACTCCTTCACGTAATTACTTCATATGGTCATTTTAAATAAACACACAGACAAAACATTTTTATTAATATTGAACTGTATATTATCGAAAAGCTTTCAATAAAAAAAAACACTTTATTATTATTATTATTATTTTATTATCAGAAAATATCTGATGCCAAATTCCAGGACTAACCAATCAGAATGAAGTACTAATAATAAGTTAAAAAGCTGACCTAGCTAGGATCTAAGTTTCAGCAACTGCTGGTTCACACTGACTTTGTACACTTTTACACTCAGATTAACTTCAATAACAGCACACATGAATGTATTTTGATCTAAAATGACCTAGCAAGTGTGATCATACTCTAAAACATCACTGCAAAATGGACTCATTCCAAAGTGGACTTTGTTTGAAATGGCATCTTTAAAATGACATTGTAAATTAATATACAGAATATTTAACCTCACATTCAATATTCAAGGAAAGAAACAACACAACCTTCACTTCATCTTTCTCATTTGTCTGATCCTGCTTTTTCAGTTCAATGTCTTACTGCAGCTCAATGAAAAACCTATTAAGTTGAAATCCACTTTAAGTTATGCAATAAAATGGCGCATTTCCACTGAGTGGTACGGTTTGGTATGCTTTTATGGCCTTTCCACTGTCAAAAGATGCCGAACTGTACCATACCACTTTTTGGGTACCCTTTGCAAAAGGTACACAGCACAACAAAAGGGTACCAAAAGGTGGAGCTAGACGCGCACTGAACCATATTGGTTTACAGAGATAGCCACTCACTCGTGCAACAAGCCAGAATGAAAACAAAGGAACTGCCATGTTTTAAATGCACAACTGAGACATTACACCGTAACACTATATGCATATAAAAACGAGCCATGGTCAACCCGAGCTTAAACAAACTTTGTCATCTTGATGAACAGCCACAAAGCCAAGAAGAAGAGCAGAATCTGCCCTGTGCCCCGTAGTTTTTTACAAAGCCGTCAAAAGCGCGAGCAGATTCGCACTCGCCGCGTGTCTATATTTGAAATAACAAAATCGTAATTATTGCGCGTGATTATTGAAGTGCTTCTGACATCCGTTCCTGTCAGAAACGAACAAACATGAGACTGACGTGTAAAAAAAAAAAAAAAAAAAGTAGAAGTAAACAAAGGAGCAAATGATTCTTTCAGCAACCTAAAAGATGAGCAAACTGCCATGTTTAACTACTATCATCACCTTTTGGACTATTATGAACTCAGAATGACGAAATTACTCTCTAACAGAGGTTACATGCACTGGTGAAGATTAAAGATACAGATAAAGAGGTTTACACTGACTAGACTATATGTTGTGTCTTGTTTTTGAAGCCAAATAAGGACTAAATGTATACTGTATGTAGTTTTTCTGTAATTGGTAACATTTCAGAGACTGTAAGGGTCTGTATGTGTTCATATATGTTGCATTTATTTAGTTTATATAAAAATCGCAGACGTTACAGTAGGCTATTTCGCCTTTAACTGAAGATCAATTATCATTGATCTGCAGTTATAATCAAATCATGTTCATAATATGGTATAAAGCATGCGTTTTGTGAGAAGTGCTTCTCATATGATATGTGAACGACCCGTACAGCTTTACTTTGACATTCTCTCAAGCGAGAATGACATTGACTCGTACTGTACTATCGTACTGTACCACTCAGTGGAAATGGGCCATAAATGTATAAAACAATCTGCAGGATGAAAATATTCAAAAGTGGGTCAAAGATGAAAGGGTGCAAGCATCAAACCCAAAAAGTGCAATACTGCTTCAAATAGTACTTTGTGTATTTGATTATGCCCTGTTTTTTTTTCCTGAGTAAAAATAATGTTTATTTATTTATATTTTAATGCCATATCAGCAGCATTGGCTATATTCATGGCAAAACCTATACTAAATAAACAATATATAAAAATCATATCAGTTTTTTAACAAACATGCCTATACAAAAAAAAAAAAACATTGAAGAGTCATATACAATCCTTTAGTCTGATTAAAGATAAACACTCCAGAAGACACCTTTTCAAATATTTCCCTTAAATTATCTCCTGAATAAAAATGTTCAATTGTCAATTTATTTATTTATATAGCACTATTAATCTCCTAGGGCTTAGTGGCCACATACGTGGACAACACATTTTAGCTCTTATGTCTTATGTTTTATATTTTGCTACAGACAGTGTCATCCTGCAACTGTTTTGCAGCATATGAAATGTCCCAAACCCTATTTTAACTGTCCAAAATGTGCACAAAAATGTTGTTTTTACTGATAGTCAAAACATGCGTGTATGTGTTATGCATTAAAAACAGTCAGGAAAAAACTGCTGTGTTCAAGGCAGAAATAGAGTTTTTCATGCTATTACACAAAGGTGACTTTATTGTGTTTTATGGAAATTCGGACCACGAGTCCACATATATGGACATCCTTTTTCTCTTAAAGTACATCATATCAAAAGATGATACTTAGGTTTTCTTCTAATTAGGTTCCAATAAGGCCAAATAGCAAAGAGAAATAAAAATGCATGTAAAAAAAACTGCTTATTGTCAATCAGAGGTTGACCAATGTGCTGCACAATACACATCACAACACAGAAAAAAAAATTATAGCTAAAACGGACAATTTTCATTGATAAAATGCCAAATCAAAGAGGTAAGTTTTCAACCTAGACTTAAAAAACAGACAGAGATGAAACAGATCTAATACAGGGGGACAGAGCATTCCACAACCTATGACCAGCTACTGTGAAGGCACTGTCACCTCTGCATTTCAGCCTCGACTTAGGGATACATAATCTCTGGTTAGATGACTGAGGAGACCAACCAGGTTGATGCTCAATCAACATGTCTGAGAGATAAGAAGGTGGCAGGCCATTTAGAGATGTAAATATCAGGAGAAGAATTTTAAAAGTGACCCGATAGTGCACAGGCACCCAGTGCAAAGACCGTAAAACTGGTGTAATGTGGTCACGTTTCTTGGTCAGGTTCTCTAATATCATTTAAAAATACACTTTCTATTAAAATATGTTTTATCGTCAAAATATTCTTACACAAGTCACAGTTAGTTTTTTTATTTCCCCTTTCAATAAATATGTGCGCGTGGGTCTTGAGTGTCCGATTCTGCATCTCATATGTACAACCTGATCATGTCTACTTTCAAAGTGGTAATTATTTTTTTCCTTTATAAATGGATTCACTTCATACAATTAGTTGATTCTACATTCATTCCATTTCATTTGCCATTTCTCATTAATATACAGATTTGAAACAAGTTTGACATAAGACACAGAAATTTTACATTCTGTTATCACCAACTGTAGGGCTTCCTTAGCTGCTTTATCTGCACGTTCGTTTCCAATGAATCCCATATGAACAGGTATCCAGCAAAAAAAAAATAATAATATGATAAAGTCTTTTTCCTTTAAAATGTCCACTTCTTCTATTATGCTAAAAATCATGATCCGCTTTTATAGATTCAAGTGTTTATATTTAGGATATAGAATCTGTGAGAGTGAAAATAATGACTATCATACAAGCTAAAAACTGTTTTAAATACCAAACAATCTTGTCAGGGATATTTAGAACAAGAATCATTTGATTACATATTAAAAAACTTCTTATTTATCATTTTAAATCCATTTAAATTGACATTACCTACAAGGTTTATCCATATGTCAGTGAGTTTAATTTAATAAAATTAATATAATCTAATCACTTTAAATTTTTTTACATAAATTGGTCACACTGAAAGTATAATAAAGTTAATTCTATTAAAATATAGTAGTACAATAATTTTTACATGAATATATCTATTACACCGATTGATGGAAAATAATTTATTTCATCCATATGTCCAAATGTTCACGAAGGTCATTTGAAACATTCATTCATTCATTCATTCATTCATTTTCTTGTCGGCTTTGTCCCTTGCGGGGTCGCCACAGCGGAATAAACCACCAACTTATCCAGCACGATTTTACGCAGCGGATGCCCTTCCAGCCGCAACCCATCTCTGGGAACTTCCACACACACATTCACACTCATACACTATGGACAATTTAGCTTACCCAATTCACCTGTACTGCATGTCTTTGGACTGTGGGGGAAACCGGAGCACCCGGAGGAAACCCACGCGAACGCAGGGAGAACATGCAAACTCCACACAGAAACGCCAACTGACCCAGCCCAGCCGAGGTTCGAACCTGCGACCCAGCGACGTTCTTGCTGTGAGGCAACAGCACTACTTACTGCGCCACTGCGTTGCCCGTCATTTGAAACATTACTTTTAAATTAACATACTACTTCTCTGTATATAAATTCACATTTGAAAATATAATTCTCATCTCATCACTGACCTCATGCATTTTTCCCACTGAAAAACAAGACTTAGTGTTTGTATTTAATGAATATGAAGTCTTCGCACGTTTTCATCTTCTCTAAACAAGGCCTGATATTGTGTAACAAGCCACTTTATATTCTTACACTGCTATTTCAAGTTGATTGCCTGTTTATTTTTTGTCCCAATTAGTCCGTCATCACCTTTTAAAGGCAAATACTCCAATGAGACATTTTGTAAACCATAAAACCGTCTAGGATTAGGCAGAATGGTTTCTTTATCAGTTGAAAGATGTCAAAAGCCTTTAGAAAATCAGTCATGCAAGTTGAATAACAGTGGAGTCTGCATGATAAAATGTCACGTCGTCTTCTTAGACATAATTAATCTTATCATGTCCAACTGTCATGTTATGCAAAACTACACTGTCTCTCCCTAATCAATATTGCAGACCAGTGCTGTTTATCTGTGTTATATAACTTCATTTATGCATTTAAAATCATTAGCTATCATTGTCTTTTCATTTAGGGTCCTATCACTTATTTTTATGTAACATTCATTTACATTTAATTTTCTTCATCTGAGTGTATTACAGTTCAGTGAGAAAGATGAATCCCACAGACATCAAACTGACTGTCCATTTTAATGACCTATTTGGATGATGCTTGTCTTTTCAGTTGTGTTTTATTTAATGATTTATATGACGTGAGGCTGCCTAATTCTCATAAATATATAATCAAATCTAATCCAACATGTAGAAAGTGTACAAATTTGGAGATTCTTACAAAATATGTTACTGTTATTTAACAGTTTCTGTCATAGGCGCTTGAACCATGTGCTTTTGGTGTACTTAAAGAGCCCCTATTATGCATTAAAAAAGGTCATATTTTGGTTTTGGGGGTCTCCCAAACTGGCTGATATGCATCCAAGGTCAAAAAACACGTACATTATCTTTTAATATGCATTTATTTTTACCTAATTATCCCAACGACTCCCATATGATTCGTTCAGCGATTCATTTGTTCCCAAACCCCTCCTTAGCGCAATGCTAATCTGCCCTGATTGGTCTGATGACCCAGTCTATAGCGATTGGTCGACTGCGTTCAGTGTGAGACAGAGAGCAAAGCCCACCACGGCTTATCAACATTGTTGAAGTAGTCAGAGTGCAGAGTATATGTGTGAGCTCAATGCAGGAGTGCATTACAGCAAATTAAACACCAGCATAATTGCTCTATAGTCTATATTGGTCTGTGTGCGCAACAAATAGGCGAAGCTTGAGTTTCGAATCGACATAACGCTGACACGGTTAAAGACTCGTTACCCCCACGATTCATTTGAACCACTCTGAGTCGACTCTTTTATAGATGAATCAATAGTTTTAAACAACTATACCAAGGGTGTACTATATAACTCTATAACAGCGGTGTCCAAACTCGGTCCTGGAGGGCCGGTGTCCTACTGGGTTTAGCTCCAACTTGCTTCAACACACCTGCCAGGAAGTTTCTAGTTTATCCGAAATTGCCTACTACTACTCAGTAGGTACTGCATTTGAAACTGAATTTACTACTCAACCATTAGGAAAGTATGTTCTATACAGTATGAATGGGAGTAGTATGAATGAAACTCGAACATACTACATCCGCCATTTTGTCATGGCCTACCCACGTCAGTTGTGTCGCTTCACTCCCATTTATGAATTTTCTCGCAGTGCATCATGGGATAGCGTAGCGATCATCAGATGCGGACTTCAGAATCTCGCTGGAAGTAGTACAGTAGGTCATCCGGGTGCTTCTCGCATACTGTTTTTTAAACTATGAATTCAGACTACCCGCTAGGAATAGTGTGTCCACACATGGGCGGACTTAATGGTTTCAGGGCCCCAATCAATTTCAGGTATGGGGCCCACTAGATTTTTTTTGTAAATAAACTGCATGTTAAAAATATATTTTAAGTGGAACCTTTATCTTCTTAATGCAAAAATAAATACAATAAATTCACAAATAAAAAAAATAAAAAAAAAGTTCACAAACTAAGCCATATTTGTGATTAGATTTTAATATTTGCATGTGAAACGTTCCATTATTCATAGGGGCCACCCAGTTTTGAAAAGAAGTAAAAAGAAAAAAAAAATGTATGGTTATCGACACATTTTACAACATATGATAGAAAATTTATAAAAGAGCTGTATGATTAATATAGACTTCTTGGCATTAGTCGGAGCCCCCTAAATTCCCAAGGCCCTAAGCGGCTGTTTACCTCACTTATAGGTTAAGTCCGCCCCTGTGTCCACAACCATACTGGGGTTATATGAACACAAGAAGTCTATTTTTTTTTAATTTCCCGACGTTAGGATCCAAAGCCCAGCCATTTTGTAGCCCACCGCAACATGGATGTAGGAGTGCGGATTTGTTCGCCCACCAAATTGATTGACATGGTAAGTATTAACATGTCTTCATAGTAACATGTATACACATGTCCACAAAACAGGATTTGCAAAGAAACTGGGAATAAAAGATCTGTTCCAACTCTTTGTATTAATTAGTAATTTCTTTCTGCATACAAGGAGTTACTCTTCAGTATTTTGGCTTTCAGCAGTGACATTTATATTACACTGAACTAAACTGAATTTCCCTTCCTGCTGCAACCCAGAACTAGGAAACATCCACACACAGTCATTCACACACATACACTACGGCCAATTTAGTTTATTCAATTCACCTATACTGCATGTCTTTGGACTGTGGGGGAAACCGCAGCACCTGGAGAAAAAACCCATGCAAACATGGGGAAAACATGCAAACTCCACACAAAAATGCCAACTGACCCAGCCGGGACTCAAACCAGCGACCTTCTTACTGTAAGGCGAAAGTGCTAACCACTGAGCCACCGTGTCGCCTATACTCTCAACTTTTTTTTAAGATTTATTCCACACAGCTGTTTTATTCTACAGTATATTACACTAAATTAGTGTATGAAGACTATGAACAGAATATGAATATATTGTGACTTCATCAGCCCACATTCCAAAAGAGGAAATTAAAAGAACAAGTGTTCCATGAAATGCTCTTCTAAACATACTGAGAGCTTTTTGTGAAATCACCAGACAGAGAAA
>LR812523.1:32333767-32496267 GCA_903798195.1 Danio kyathit | reverse complement strand
CGAGTCCTGGCTGGGTCAGTTGGCATTTCTATGTGGAGTTTGCATGTTATCCCCGTGTTAGCATTGGTTTCCTCCGGGTGCTTTGGTTTTCCCCACGGTCTAAAGACATGTGCTATAGGTAAACTGAATAAATTAAATTGGCTGTAGTGTATAAGTGTGTTTGTGAATGTGAGAGTGTATAAGTGTTTCCCAGTACTGGGTTGCAGCTGGAAGGGCATCCGCTGCGTAAAACCAAAGACTATTGAATACATAAGACATGTCACTTGTATCTTTTTGAATAGGGGAAATTGTAACAGTCAATATGGTGAATAAAGCCCCGCCTACTAGTACAGGAGCCAATCATCAATCGCTATAGATTGACAATACTCCGGGGGAGGTGCTTGGACCAGCAGTGAGTTTTTGCAGATTTTGTGTGATATGGATGTTTAGAAATGAAACTAAAGACACAGTTGTTGTTTAATTTTATTGTTGATTCCTTCCTAATATGAAATTCAATGGTAAGCTTGGCAAGCAGTTTTGGAGAATTTGATGTTTCAAAGCACAAGCATACTGCCCGAGAGGTGTTTCAAAGATGGCCGCAGAGTGAAATGACTTGCTTTAAAGGGACTTTGGTAAAACATATGCCAGAATAGTTGGCGGTTCATTCCGCTGTGGCGACCTCTGATAAATCAGGGACTAAGCCGAAGGAAAATGAATGAATGAATGAATAAACATGAGCTTAGAATGAGTGATATATTTTTATAGCATGTATTCATGTTCCAGGTTATAGTGCACTATGTTTTAACAATGCATTTAGCAGATGTTGAAAGTAACTTGAACGGAAATGTGTGTAACCAATTTTTTATTTTAATTGTATTTTAGGAATGACAAGCAGACATAGATTAAAATATTAAAAACTGTTTAATATTTGATTTTTACCCTAGCTTTTCAGTATATTATATACACTCACCGGCCACTTTATTAGGTACATCTTACTAGTACCTAGTTGGACCCCCTTTTGCCTTCAGAACTGCCTTAATCCTTTGTGGCATAGATTCAACAAGGTACTGGAAATATTCCTCAGAGATTTTGGTCCATATTGACATGACAGCATCATGCAGTTGCTGTAGGTTTGACGGCTGCACATCCATGATGCAAATCTCACGTTCCACCACATCCCAAAGGTGCTCAATTGGATTGAGATCAGGTGACTGTGGAGGCCATTTGAGTACAGTGAACTCATTGTCATCTTCAAGAAACCAGTCTAAGATGATTCATGCTTTATGACATGGTGCGTTATACTGCTGGAAGTAGCCATCAGAAGATGGTACACTGGTCATAAAGGGATGGACATGGTCAGCAACATTGCTCAGGTAGGCTGTGGCATTGACACAATGCTTAATTGGTACTAATGGCCCTAAAGTGTGCCAAGAAAATATCCCCCACACCATTACACCACCACTACCAGCCTGAACCGTTGATACAAGGCAGGGTGGATCCATGCTTTCATGTTGTTGACGCCAAATTCTGACTCTACCATCAGAATGTCGCAGCAGAAATCGAAACTCATCAGACCAGGCAACATATTTCCAATATTCTATTGTCCAATTTTGGTGGCCCTGTGTGAATTGTAGCCTCAGTTTCCTGTTCTTAGCTGACAGGAGTGGCACACGGTGTGGTCTTCTGCTGCTGTAGCCCATCTGCCTCAAGGTTGGACGTGTTGTGCATTCAGAGATGCTCTTCTGCATACCTTGGTTGTAACGAGTGGTTATTTGAGTTACTGTTGCCTTTCTATCAGCTGGAACCAGTCTGGCCATTCTCCTCTGACCTCTGGCATCAACAAGGTACAATACCTACACTCAACAAGGTATTTGTGCCCAAAGAACTGCTTCTCACTGGATATTTTCTCTTTTTCGAACCATTCTCTGTAAATCCTCTGTAAAGCAGATTAGAAATTTGTCCTAACGAGCAGTTGCACAGGTATATCTTATAAAGTGGCCGGTAAGTGTATGTTATTTTAGTATATCAGCATGTATGGTATGTACCAAACAAACGACATGAACCGTAAAAACAGCAGCAAACTAAAAACAGCTGATGCCCCAAAACTGCATAAGATCATCTTATTGTTTCAGATCCTTTTTTTCTGCTATGCAAGTACCACTCACATGTTCTTGGGCAAATATAAAAATCAGCTTCCTTTTGAAATTTCATTTGGTGCTTTTACTTGCCCAGAAATGATATACTTCATATACTTCAAGCGCTACTCTGGTGTGCCATACTTAACCTGTGTTTCCCAAGCACTTCACTGCATTCGTGTTGCTATGCTGCTGTTACTATGACAGAAAGGTGTCTGGGCTGTGAGGAAACTGTGAGCTGTTTTTTTTAAAGAATACTTCTAAAGGTGATTTTTTAAAGTGTAAAATAAATCTCAAGTGAGCCCAGAATGTCTTTGTGAAGTTTCATATCAAAACACTCCACAGATCATTTATTATAGCTTATTAAATTTCCCCCATTTAGGTAAGAACAAAAACAAACCTTTTTGCGTGTGTGCCTTTAAATGCAAATGAGCTTCTGCTTTTCATAAGTGAGCGGAGTCTTTATGCATTATTCTGACACTCCAGAAACAACAAAACATGTGAATCTCAAACTGTCAGAATGTCAGGAATTACCAGTAATGGATGTTACATGTTGAAACCAGAATCAGACAATGAACCATACTGAACCAGCACATTGATAAACTGTTATTGGTTAAATTCATTTAGTTGTTATGGAGTAAATATTTAAGGTATGATGCCTTTGTATAGACCCATCCTTCAGAAACAACACAGAACAGACCCTTTTTGGTGAAGCAGTCCAGTTTAAAACGTATTTAGTTAAAGTCTAAAACTCTTTACTGACATCCTTCAGCATATTCTCTTTACAAATGAAATGTCAGGAGTCTATGCAGGCTCAATTGTCCATTATTACACCCAGCAACCGTACATTTTGTTCACAATTGGTGTACCCAAAATCGCCCCTTATACCCTCTTTCACTACTCCCTACATTAGTCCACTCCTTAAAGGAGTGAATGAGAACAAGTGAATTTGCACCATCAGTACACCGGAAGGGATGCCATTTTGTTTGTGCTTTGCTGGTTGATAAATCTCCTACACAGACTATTAGTAATACTAGTAATAATATTAGTATTTTGATTTCTGTCATGCTTGCGCTACTTTAATTAAATAATATTCTCTTTTGAAACTTACACCAATGGGATTCAGCTGTGGATGCCATCTTGTGGTCAGATATGAAAATCATTCGTTTTTTTTCCAGCTGTTGAATCCATGGTTATTGCGGTGCATTGGGGGATTGATTGAGTGCACTTTAGAACGTCCACTATGGTTTCAAATACCACTAAAAATGGCTGCTCCGTTAAATAGTGCACTATTTAAGGATTAAAGGGGCCAGTTTGGAAACAGTACATGTTTCATTATGGCGCAACAAGTAAACAGATATGACGGACTGCTGCAGCGGCTCCAGATTTCGGGGCGATCACACCGATTACGGTTTTTGTGTTGAGAGGTGCATCTTTTGAATGGTATACTAACAGCCGCTGCTTATGCACCCTGTGTGCCTCGCATTTTAACCGGCTGCTGCACCTCGTGCTTTTGTCGTTGCGCAACTCTGAGCAGAAAAAACGTGTTATGTCAGTCGCGTCTTTTTCATTTTCCAATTAAATGAAAGCAGAAGCAGGGTTTTTATTGAGGTGAGAGCAGTGTTTGTGTTGTCAAGACAACTGCGGAGACTTTTAAGAGACTAGTGATCTTTGTTTCAAGTTATCCAGAGCTTATATAATATGGCAATATTATTAATTATTACAATTATAACAATATCAACAGCAATACTTGCTACAGTGTACACTTGCACATCGATTGCTATATGGCGAATAAAGCCCGCCTTCTAGTACAGGGGCCAATCATCGATCGCTATAGATTGACAATACTCCGGGGGAGGTGCTCGGACCAGACGTGAGTTTCTGCAGATTTTGTGTGATTTGGGTGTTTAAAAATGAAACTAAAGACACAGTCGTTGTTTAATTTTATTGTTGATTCCTAATATGAAATTCAATGGTAAGCTTGGCAAGCAGTTTTGGAGAATTTGATGTTCCCCATTCAGACTGAATGCCCAAGTATACTGCTTGAGAGGCGTTTCAAAGATGGCTGCCGAGTGAAATGACTTGCCTTAAAGGGACTTTGCTTAGAGTCACCAAGAGGCGACACAATATAGAATGTTCCATTGCAACAGCAGCGCCCAGCAACAGGCCCGTGATTCCGCCATTTTAGAGTAAACGCGATCGCCCGTCAATTGGATCTTATTGCTGTCGCGATAGCAAGCAGCTCCTTTTTTTATGTTTATTTATTTAAAAAGCGCATTAAAGCTGAAATACAACCTGAAAGACGCCAATACAACACTTACAATCAAAGACTGGTAATTATCAGCACTTTTAATAGATAATTTTACAGACTTGTTTAATATATTTTAACCGTATTTTTTTTCTTGAAACCGTCACTTTTAAGTGAAATTGCTTTAAATGACTTTAATTTAATAGTTTACGCACTGGCATAATACAAATCAATACTGGCATGGTAAATTAAATTAACATGACTTTAAAAATGTGTTGATAACAGATTGACAGTACTTTTTGTTGCAGTATTATGTTATAATAGTATATAAAAAAATTCAAGTGTTGTCTGTTGAAGAAAGACTAATAAAGCTTTTTTTATGTAAAAAGCCACTTTGTCCAAAGTGATTGAATTCTGACACATAAATTCATCATTTTTTATTCATAATTTTTAATGCTGCCACTAAAAATCATAAAGGCCATACAAACTTCTAGATAATGTAGTTTTTGTTGTGGGGTATACTCATTATTGTAGCACCCTAATTTGAGTAAAGCTAAAAAATAAAATAGTAATCTAAGTTATTTTATTAACCTTACTTTCATGTTATACTGTAAGTGAAAAAGATATTTTAGATACCAGCTATAGTAAACTTAGTCTTGTCAACATTTTGGAAATTGTCTGTTTTCATTGAGATATTGTTTCAAATGTTACTTTTCAAAGTGGGTGTACTTATTTATGCTGAGAGCATATATTATAATTTTTAAACTCATATTTAACTCAATATTTTAATTCATTCTGTCTAGTGTTAGTTATCCATGCTGTTGTTCTATTGGAATTTTCATTTCAAAATGGCCGCAGCATAGCGGCATCTTTTTCCAAAATAGCAACATAGTGTCGCCTCTATGCTCTTTGGCAAGGTGGAGTTGTCTGTTAAGTTGTAATAATTCTTCCCAAACCCGTTTCCCGATCTTTCTAAATGAAATGCCTGCCTTACTACATCCAATCAGCTCACATTAGAAAAAACAAGCCACGCCCACTTTTTTCTCATTTAATATTCCGTTACTTTAGAAAAACGGTCGCAGCTTCTGGTTCATGTGGACGTCAACAAAACAGAGTTACTGGCTTGTCTTTTTTCAATTTTGGGGGGTTGATAAATGATTAACCACAGAAAAAGTCAAATTTTCCTGTTTTTCCTTTAAAGCTGTTCAGAAGGACAGATGTTTGGAGAGCACTGGTGCAGATGAAGACCCGCTCTGGCCTGCTGTGCCACTAACATCAGCATAATCATGTCAGTGTCAGTGCAATAAGAGAGGACGAACGGGACGCACCACACATGTTGCTCTCTGCCTCCTGTCTGTCCCCGAGCAGGTGGACCTTCACCAGGAATCAAATTAGTTTTGCAGAGTTCGCCACCCACAATCCCCTCGCATATGGCACACATATAAACAACGAGCTGAGACGTCCCGTGTGACTTGACTTCCATGCACAGCCTCATGTTGAGTGTTAGACGTGATGTTGCTCTTCTCCATTACTCCTGTGTGTGCGCTGACATATAGATTTGATGCGAGTTCGCGTTCACTGTCCTGAAGGGAATACGAGTGTGAGAAAACAATACATGAGGAAATGAGCTCGTGTGGAGGAAGAGGAACTCTCGTTGCTGAAGTTTCTTTGATCGAGGCTGCGTTACTGGAATGCTGAGCAAGTGTTGATCATGTGTTTTAGAAATGGTCTGCAGGGTTATAGGAAGCTTTTGCACTTTAGCCTCTGTAATTTATGTAGTGGTTTCTTTGTTCTGTTCAGTGCGTGATGCCGAATGTGTCTGGACCAGACAGAAGTGCCAGAGAAGGTCAGAATTGGGTAGGCTGTGCATTTAAAAGAGAATCAGAGAGGGCCTCAGAACTGATTTGCACATAGATTGGATTGGCGGCTTTAATTTGGACTCCAGCCCATTCAGGTTAAAGCAATAGTCCAGCCAAAAATGAGAAAGTCTGTCATCATTTACTCATGGTTGAGTTTTTTCAAAGCTGTATTATCTTGCAGATTTTTTTTCTTTTCCTTTTTAATGACAATTTATTTTATTTTTTTTAACTAACTGGATACTTTTATTCACATATAATACATTAAATTGATCAAAAGTTACGGTTTTTACTTTGTTAAAAAAATCTATTTCTAATAAATGATGTTTTTTTAAACTTTTTATGTATTGTAGACAATATCCAGAAAAAGATTCTCACCATTTCCACAAAAATATTAAGCAATAAACCTGTTTTCAGCATTAAGAAGAAATGTTGCTATGTTTTTGTGTACCAGATTATTTCGATTTTTGAAGGATCGTTTAAAACTGAAAACTTGATTAATTAATATTTAAAGGAGCACTCAAAATTTCTGAAGCAGGGGA
The DNA here is from genome assembly GCA_903798195.1 of Danio kyathit. Taxonomy (NCBI): domain Eukaryota; kingdom Metazoa; phylum Chordata; class Actinopteri; order Cypriniformes; family Danionidae; genus Danio; species Danio kyathit. The sequence continues at coordinate 32,489,507 of LR812523.1, read as the reverse complement.
ATAGGGTTATTTTACAAGTTCCATAGTAGAGCTGTAATCGGGCCATAAAAGTAAGGCCTGACAGGGCCCGAGCCTGACAGAATTCGGCCCAAGCACGATAAGTACACTTTGATTGACAGCTTTTTAAAAGCCTGAACCTGTTTACAGTTCAATTTAATTCAATTCACCTTTATTTCTATAGCACTTTTACAATGTAGATTGTGTCAAAGCAGCTTCACATAGAAGATTATAGTGAATTAAAACAGTGTCAGTCTAGTTTTCAGTGTTTCAGTTCAGTTTAGTTTAGCTCAGTTCAGTGTGGGTTAATAATCACTACTGAGAGTCCAAACACCGAAGAGCAATTCCATCATGCGCAGCTCTACAGATCCCGAACCATGCAAGCCAGTGGCGACAGCGGCGAGGAAAAAACTTCACCAATTGGCGAAAGTGAAGAATTTAAAAAACCTCAAGAGAAACCTGGCTCAGTTGGGCACGACCATTTCTCCTATGGCCAAACGTCTTGTGCAGAGCTGCAGTCTAGGCGCCGGAGGCTGGAGAACGCTGGACATTTACAGCCAGACATTAATCAAATGTGCACATGCCCACAGCTCTTTTGTCTTTTTTTCAAGAATGAGTCGTTTATACATGTTTTAACATAATTTATTCATAACAAACATATAGGCCACTTAGAGGTTGGAACAAAGAACTATAATAAGTCCTCTGTAACATAATCTAAATAGGCCTAGGTACATACACTTAGCCATTTAATTGGTCAACACACCAATAAAAATTTGTCTTTCTTAACAAATTAAATAAAAATTATTTCTAAATTATGACGGGTATTTGGCAATAACAAAAAAAAAAAGGTTCTGCAGGATTTGTTTTGCCAATTCTCTTTACAATCTGGCCTTAAGGCGACGGTGAAGCTGAATAATAAAAGAATAATGCCAACATTAGCCTATATACTCTGTCTACATCATGCATTTCTGATTGAATTGATATTTAGTTATTATTTTAAAAATACTTTACTCACCAAGATTAGGCTTTGTAAACGTGTTTTTGTGGAGGAACATTATTGAATCCACTGTAGATAGCTTTAACGCGGTCCTGCAGCACTGAACATCCTTTCACTGCTGCTGCTGGCCGGGATGCATAGTACTACTGATCTGGCTAATTTTGGGTAGGATTGTTTGTTCATCTTCCACCAGCCAAGAACATCCATTTTATTTTCTGTGACAGTGGTTTCAATGTAGCGAGTAACCTCGTCATTTTCCCTGTCAGCTTGCTGTACATTTTCCCACTCCACAAAATTCAATCTTTTTGACTTCTTTGTTAGTATTTGTTTCACCTTTACAGGGATGGGTTTTGATGTTGTAACAAACGATTTGATTACTTTCTTGCGCTAATCGAAATGCATCACTTGACCATTCATTTATCGCGCAAGCCAGAGCGCAAGCCCAAACCCCGTTGAAATTAATAGAAATTAAGCCCGAACCCGTTGTTTTCCATCAAGTTCGGGAAAAGATCTTCAACTCTATTCCATAGAGTTAAACAGTTGAGTTTTACCATTTTTTAATCTAACTTTTAGCGTAGCTTAGCATAAATCATTGAATCATATTAGACCATTAGCAAAAAAGAGTTTCAATAATTTTCTTATTTCAAACTTGACTCTTCTGTAGTTATATTATGTACAGTATGTGTTTTTGAGTGATATCCCATATATTAACTCAACCTAATGTAAAATGATCATAAGTGTTTCTTTAAAAATCAGCAATGACATCACACAAATACAGTACATAGCTCTTTAAACTTAAAAACTTAAAAACCTCTACACATTGTTTACATGTTTACATACTCCACAATCAGTATTATATATTATTTACATTCATTTCATAATTTCATTTCATGATTATACTTTCGTCACTTTTGTGTATATATGTGTATGTATGTGTACGTCGTGTATGATGTGTATGTTACAGTATGTGTATAACTTCACTGTGGACGGCAAAGTAAGAATTTTATTGTACAGGGAAACGTGTTTCCTTACTGTGCACATGACAATAAACAATTGAAATTGAATTGAATTGAAATTAAAATACATAATTTTAAACTGGTGTTAAATTTGTTTTCACAATATTGTTTTTATTATATTTTTCAAATAAGTGTGTCTTATAAATATTGAGACAATAAAAAACTATTAAAATCTTACCAACCCTAAACTTTTAAACAGTACTATAGTATTTGTTTGAAATTGTCTTCAAGTACTTCATGGAGTACTAGTGTTGTCATTAGTCCAGTATATACAGTGTGGAATGGCAGTGAACTTTACAGTAGCAGTGTTCCTTTAACATGTTTCAGATCCACCAGCCTCATTCCTCATTTACTATTTAAAGACGGCATGTCAGACAGATACATTACTAATGACTAAACTCGCTAACCACCTTCCTGAATTAGTCATCACATACCAGAATAAACATACAAATCCAGCCAGAGATCATCAAAGCTGTTCAAATGTTTGTTGTGACTAACCTAGAGTGAGTCACTTTGTTTATAATTTACACTCTCATTACAGTGAGATTTACTGACTTCCTCTTTAACAGGGGTGGAGCCGCATTCCCAGCAGTTTTGGACGGGAAGTCTTGAAAGTTCCTTAGTATTTCCTTCCTGGACTTATACAATGCTTGAGTCTCTCTCTGTTTACACCAAATCTTCAGTAGTATCTCAAAGCATCGCTCATGTACTTCTGCACACCAAGGCTGCATTTAATTGATCAAAATGTGTTAATATTGTGAAATATTTTCATTTGTTTTTCACAGTTTTCATCAGACATTACTTTGGTCTCTAGTATCACATCATCCTTCTGGCTCTTTTGGAGCGTTTGTTTCAGAATCTGCTACGTTTTTTTTCTTTTGGTTTGATTCATTTGACATAAATGAGCTTGTTTGAATCTAAACTTGTATCCGAACAATGTATTCAAGATGGCCAGAGCGATGTACAGATGATAACTGTTCAATGTGTTCCTACTGCCGTCGCAAATACTGCTGCCCTTTATCTGCAAAATGCACCTTCATGTTTATACTTTCATTTTAGTTGTCTTTTATTTCTTTTGTTTTGATTTCCAAAATGAATCCTCATTATATTTAACACGTTTGCAAATGATAATAAAGCTTGTTAACATGTTTTTAATGATTTATGAAGGAATTATAATGCTTTGTTTCGTTATTTCATTTAATTTACAAGTAGCAGTGTATTTAAAGCTACTGTAAATTTCTGTCTGTTCACATCCCATCCATTTGTGCCCCCTGACGGAATTGTCGCAAACTGCCGTTGCACATAAACACATTTTCATAATCCCTTTGTCCTGTGGCGGTGTCACACGCGGTGGTAGTGGTCATTTTGAACTTTCACTCACTGTAGTGTCAGCCCGCGTACAAACAAACTCTGCACTCTGCAAAAATCAAAGCATTATTACACTAAGTTATTATGTAAACTAAAGTGTTTTTATAAAAAAAACTTTTTTAAAGCAACATTAACCTAAAACAAAAATTAAATAAAATGGCAAATTGAAATTTTGCCTGAAATTGGTCAAAAGTATTGTAAGTTGACATGTAATTGCAAAGTTTCTTATAGTCAGTTAAATGTCTGTTGAAGGACTGTTAAATGTCAGTGTCAACAGATATTAAGCAGACAGCCTACTAATACTCAAATGGACCATCAAAATAAAGTGTTACCAAAAACTCTACATTTAAAACAACACTTAAGCTTTTGTTAGATCACTCTCTCCATTCCAGATAAATAAGATCTAGCCCCAGATGATCCGAAAATGTCTGTTTTTTGGGGTATCCAGACAACAAGCCAGCAGAGCTGCTCTATACCCAAACCTGTTAACCAGTATTCAACTGAATTAACAATCTCCTATCAATATAAGAGTTGACTGAGAAAGTCAGAGTGGAGCAGAAGCAGGAGATGAAGTAATGCTGATAAGGAAAGAGCAGAGTTTATTGAATAATCATAGTTGTGTATGATTCAATGCTCAGACTTTGTCTAACCAGGATAAATCCAACAACTGGTTTTATATCACAAGAAACAGCAATGGAAAATTACTGCTTCACAACATTGTCCAGTGACAATACAGACCTTGATATGGAGACATTCTTTAATCTCTTGCTCTTGAAAACAAGTGTTGCTTGTTACAATATGGAAAAATGAAATAATATTAAAGCAATAATTATAGAAAAATAGTAATAGTAAAATATACATAATCAAATGTCAAATAAAATCTAATCATTATTGATCAATAAAATGCTAATTATATAAATGACTAATGATCATATGATTAAAGTAATTAAATGAAGAATAAATAAATATAAACAAATGAAAATAAAACACAACACAAATGAATGTTTTTTTCTCACGAAGCAGCACACACATAAGTTTGCTTCAAGGTTTCTCATATCCTCAGTTAGATGTACACAACAATTATAGTTATTTCATTTTCAGAATTTATCTATCCCCCATTTTCTGTTTCTTTTTCTTTTTTTCGTGCCTTTGTTATTGTTATTTGTGTAAGTTGTGCAAAACATGTGTTTGAATATTAAAAAAATAATAAATAAAGAAACAGTTAAAAAGAAAATAACAGCCATCCAAAACATAAAAATGTTGACAAAGCCTTGATTTTTTTGCTCAGAATAATAAAATAAGACAATCATTGTTATAAAGTAACACACAATGAATGATATACTGTAACTAATAAATCAATAAAATGAGGGGAATTCCGCACACTTAAAACACTTAGTACTGCTGCTTGTTCAAACTACCTGTTTAAAATGAGCTGAAACAACACAATTCTTGTAATTTATTTTGCCAGTTTATTTGTTTTATATTTAGTCCACTTAAATGTGTAAACCATTAAGTTAAATTAAGAGTTTTGTGTTGGTCCAACTACCTGGTTAGGGGATTTGTAGTTCCCAGCATTCTTTGCGTGGGATTGAATTAGGAGAGTAAAATGTTGACAATAAAAGTAATCTGAGGTGTTTAAAGTTAATAGAACGACTTGTTAGAGTTTAATCTTTAGTTTAAAGATTTAGAAGAGTTTCATGTAATGCTTTGAGTTTTGAGATTACCACCTTGCAGAAGCACCCATGCTTTGGGTGTCGGCAGCTTAATTAGCAAAAATGCAGTTTGTTGTTTTGCTTAGTGAGCGATAACTGTCCTAAAGTTAGTTCTGAGATCAGTCTCAATCAACTGTACAGTATATGTAACTCATGAAATAATCTTAAAATGACTCTTTTAGTTAATTTAGGATAACTTAAAATAAAACTAAGAGGCTTAGAAATGTACAACACATAATACACATACAGGATATTATCAGAGCTTTGAGTTTAAGTAAAATAAAAATACAAAGTTATTTAAACTTTTATTTGATGAAATCATGTTGGACCAACTCAGTTGCATTTAATTATGTAAATAGTTTTTTTTTAGTTGGTGCTAAGCAAATTTATTGGATGGAAATCCTGCCCTCAATAAAATTGAGTTCATCCAGTGATTAAATGTTTTGAGTGCACTGTAAAAAAAGTTATATGACCAATTAGTCCTGACAGCACATGTTTTTAGGTCAGTGTAACTTATTAAACTAAGGTAATCATGTTCTTATAACTTAATTTTATAAGTTACGTGATCTGTTTTATGACAAACGAATGGACTCATACAGTTAATTTGATTCAGCTTAAAATTTTAAGGCAACCAGGATGTTTTTACAGTGCAGTTACATACGCTAAATTTAATTTTTATTACAAATGTAAAAAGTAAAAAAAAAAGTTCAAAACTTACTGACCTCAAAATTGTTGATTGGTGATAAAAATTTTTTGTGTGGAAACTCATATTTTGAAGGTTTCATTAATGAACAGAAGCTCAAACGTCACTAGCTATTTCAAGTCAGTAGTTACTCTCTCACAATTTGTTTGATCAATTTAAAGTGTCCTTACTGAATAAAAGTAAAAAAAAAAAAAAAAAAAACGGTAGAATAAAGCATTTTTCAGCTTACCCTCTTTTGATTGTACTTTATTTCAGTGATGATTGATTTGTAAGTGCTGTTTGTTTAAAAGCTAAAAGGAAAACTCATACGCTTGTTGGACGTATCCTTGTTACTTGGCTGATGAATGGAGAGGTGCTGAAGTGCAACTAAACAGTTTTGGCAGCTGTAGGGTTTAGCTGTTTGGGTCACAATTCCAGGAATCCAGCTGTAATTAGATGGAGTATGCCATGATGTCTCTGGACATGACATACACAGTATGTGGATGCATGCAGAGATACACTCTTACAGTATAAACAAGCCGTCTCTCTCCGCACGGCCACTTCCTTCCTGCTCTAATGAGGGTTTGATACAGGCCGGGCTGTGATCTCTCCTGCACATCTACTCATTAGAACATCAGATAATGGCTGTTCTGACCCTAAAAATAATTCATTTTAGCTTCCAAGTCGCTGGCACAGCAAGTTTAGAAAAGACATTTCCTTTTTTTTTTGTTTTGCTTTTTTGTGAAGAAAATATCCAAGGCTATCTCACGGCAATTTGTAACTTTTTTGTTTTAGTGGCTAATTCTTTTGAAATTTTATGATCTCATTCATACAATTTTGTTTGATTTGCTCATCTCCCAATGATGGCCGGGTTCAAGGGTGGGGTTTGGTGCCACACTTCCTTTTAAAAATTGTACATTTTCGTATGACTGAACTTATACTGCATAAATTCGAACAAATTGTTGACAAAATGAAAAATGGTTAAATTTTCTCATCAAATCAGGCTGAAATATCTGAGGATATCAAAATTGGGGAACTGAATTTTTCTGAAATAATGTAATGGTCAACCCAGGCTCATTATTATTACATACACCATATACATTTCTGGAGTGCTTCAAATACGTCCCAGGAGCTACGATTCTTTGCAGTTTTTGTTTTCACAAATCTGCCAGAGGCCGCTGTGTACACTTTTTGAGATCAAATTTCTCTCATGAGTGGCATTCGTGTCTGCTGTTCTTGCGTAAATCCACCAGAGGCTGCTGTCGACTGACTGACTAACCGACCGATACTCCCGCCCACCCCCTTCCCAACCGATAGTGTTTTAAATAGCACTGATTGACCAGCGCCCACCCCCTTCCCTAAACCCAACCGACAGTGTTATGAAAAGCAATTCAGAAAAAGAAAAGCCCTCGTGGCAGCCTGATTTTTACCATGTTTTCAGATTTTACCACATTCTCACCCTGTTATTTACTTGTTTATTTTATTTTTGGCATTTGTATTTGTCTTACCTGCTTTCTGCAACCGTTTTTCACCAGACTCGAAACCCGTTGTCTTGGTTAACTCCTCTCTGCGTCTCAAATCCTCTGATGTCATACCGCCCTGTATCGTTCGTTTTAAAGACAAAATGCAGCCATACGTTAATCTGGCTACATATTTCGCAATCTCCAGAAATGTATATAGAGCTTTGTTTTCAGAATGAGCCGATGTTGGTAATGGTAATCACAATCTTGAATGAGCTAGTGACATTATAAAGATGCAATATTCTAGAAATCGCATAGTTGGAAGGATCGTCTTGTGATATGGCTGTAAGGGTCGTCTCTTTGGCCTTTGTCTGGTCAACCTGCTGTCGGAGGATTTCAGTCACTTTAGAGCAGCTCTCCATCTTGCAAAGTCAATGAAAACTGGACAGTTATGCTGCTAGTTAAACAGGGCTTGTCAGATAATGAAAGAAACTCCCAACAGGTGCTACATTAACCCCAGTAACTGAATCTTTTCTAAAGCGCCGTTCACACCAAGCATGATAACAGTAATGATAAATGTAATTGTGTCCACATTAACCAACCATAAAGATCTGTTTATTTTTAGTTTTTGCTTTATTCTGTCTTCTGTAAAACAAATCTGTAAAAAAATACGGTAAAAAGGCAGCTGCTGGAATTTAACCATTAAAATTCAAAATTTCAAAACATCAAATTTTTGCGGTAAATTATAGAATTTTGTACTTTTTTGTCATACACCAATGCTTTGAATTACTAACATCTCCACAACCTTAATTATATGTGGATGAGAAAGTCATATGATAAACCAAAGCTCAACCCAAACAACTTTCCCACAAGCAGAGAAACGCACTAATATAAAGAAGACGCTCAGTGTCGTTCACACAACTACTAAACACCATCATAGTAACCCACATTAAATGAAAGGCAATAAACATTATTTATCAACATTAGATGTAACATAAATATCTAATGTGCATAACTCAAGAGAAAAAAAAACTAAAAAGAACCACAGTACTGTCAACAAAAGTGTCATGCAGGCAGGGGCGGATTTAGTGATTTGGGGGTCCTAAGCAATTCTAGCCATGGGACCCAAAAGTTTGTACTTTTATTTATTCTTAATTGATTTATTTTGCTGTTTTTTTTTCTTATATCACTCAATCTCTTTTTCTATATTTTGTCTATATTATTATTTGGCAAAATAATAATAATAACATGTAAAGCATCTTGTAAAACTTTTTAAGTGATTTGTTTTCCTAAAATGAATTCACAAATATAAACTATTTTTTAAATAGTTTAAATTATGTTTTAATATATATATTTTTTTTTTTTTACATTTTTAAAACAAAATCTTTACCTAATTTGATTGCTGGACTGCTCCATGATTGAGGGTGGGGGCACATTTGCGCAGAAGTAATAAAAAGTAAACTTTTATTTTTTTAGACCCCAGTCATACAAAATACTATAGAAAATGATGTTATAAATAATTTATAGGTATAATTTATACTTTTAGGTATTTATTTGGGGGCCCTTAGATTTCCTGGGGCCCTAAGCAGCCGCTTACCTTGCTTATTGGTTAAATCTGCTCCTGCATGCAGGGAATTCTGGGAAAGTGGATTTACAGTTATTAACCATATATATTAAGGAAACTTAAAGCTAAGCAGGTTACAGATTTTAACCATTGCATTTTTACTTTTTTTATCATGGAAATCGCTGACATTTCTTACAGTCGTACATCTGACTGTTGAATCCAACTCATGTAACTTAACCAATGTAATTAAACATTGAGTGTAGAGTTTGCATTGAGTATAGTGGAATTGAAAACAACATAAATTAATTTCACCCCAGCATTTTTAAAGGAAGCAACACAAAGATGTTGAAACTATACAGTAGCACTGGATACTTGAAGTACTTTTATTTTTATATGTCAATTTGCTGGCCTGGCTTGCATAAATTCCATGTATTTTTTTTATCGTTATTGTTTATATACTCAAATATTTTTCTTTTTTTTGAAATACATTTTGAAAAGAAGGCATAGCATCAAGCAGTGAGCTTCTCCACAATGTGGCCTGTAGCTTTAAATTGCACAAGTCCTTTATATTTCAATGGATTCTGACTTGCTGTCAGTGTTTTATCAATTATTAGCTGAGAATGAAATCACTCTGAAAGTGATTCCAATGATATTCAGTTGAAGTCAAAATTATTAGCCCCCCCCTTTAATTTTTTTTCTTTTTTAAATATTTCCCAAATGATGTTTAACAGAGCAAGGAAATTTTCACAGTATGTCTGATAATATTTTTTCTTCGTGAGAAAGTCTTATTTGTTTTATTTTGGCTAGAATAAAAGCAGTTATTAATTTTTTTTAAACACCATTTTAAGGTCAAAATTATTAGCCCCCTTAAGCTATTTTTTTTTTTTTAATAATCTACAGAACAAACCATCATTATACAATAACTTGCCTAATTACCCTAACCTGCCTAGTGAACCTAATTAACCTAGTTAAGCCTTTAAATGTCACTTTAACCTGTATAGAAGTGTCTTGAAAAATATCTAGTCAAATATTATTTACTGTCATCATGACAAAGATAAAATAAATCAGTTATTAGAAATGAGTTATTAAAACTATTATGTTTAGAAATGTGTTGAAAAAAATCTGCTCTCCGTTAAACAGAAATTGGGGAAAAAATAAACAGGGGGGCTAATAATTCAGGGGGGCTAATAATTCTGACTTCAACTGTACATGTAGTTTCTTTACATTTTTATCATTATAGCTGAGTTTAAAAACACGACCTTAATTTTTCTCTTTTCCAAATTTCTCATTAGCGTTTTTGTAATACTGTGCTTCCAAATGTGCACAAGTCCTAATATTTGCTTGAAAACTAGTGTCAGGATAACCTTAAATAGGACTAAGCAGTGTCTTTATAATATTTGCTTGACAATTAGTGTCAGGATAACCTTAAATAGGACTAAGCAGTGTCTTCAAAAATGAAGAAATTGTAGATTGTTCTCTAACTGTGATCTCCACTGCACATAAATACATTTTTTTGCTCCTTTAAAGCAAACACTTACTGCATTTTATTACTTTTCCTTGTCCACAAACGTATATAAAGTATAAATAATTGAATGAATCATTTACATGTATTATTCACTTTAAGCAAACATTAATTATGTTTTTTTTTTCCTGTCTTTCTGTACTTTAGGTTTATCTAATCCTTTATTTTTCTTTTTACGTTTAATGACTTTTAAATACTTTATGAGCTGGACTCATTGGAGAAGCTTCAGTTCTCAGCTCAATGAGATATTTAGAGATTGCACAACTATCCCAGCACAACTTGCCTCTTTCACCTTCATAGATTTTTATTTTTTATTTTAGAAAGATGATTGATGCTTCTTTGTAGACCAGGTCTCGCCTCAAGCTTGTTAGAAATGTATTTGCTAGTTGTTCAGTAACTTCTAAAACTGGAATTACCGATACTGTCATAAAGAGCGTGTTTTACAGGTCACGGTTTGTGCGACGCTCTATAGAATCTCGTTGATTGCTATAAACGCAAGTCACGCACAATAATGCTCTTTATTTTATGCGTAATGAAAAAGCGCTCTTTCTCCATAGCCGAGTATGGGGGGAATGAATTAGCTACGCTTCAGCTATTGGTTTATTATCCACAAGCTCTTTTGTTGTGTGCCATTAATCTATGATTAGAAATCTAAACAGGCAATTAGGAGGCAATATTCCAGAAATCAAAATCCAATCTGCCACTAATCAAACACACCTTCGTAGTGGCCTGCTGAAATTGAATGGCAGTGGGCTGGAATACATTAGAACTAATGATGCTCCACTATCACTCGCTTTCTGTTTTATTCTCTTTTTCTGTCTGGGCGCATCTCTTTATAGCTAGTCCCATTGCTTTCGACCTGTCTCATTACTTTCAGTCTGTTTTCTCACTCTGTATCTCTGTTTGATGGACACGCCATGGGTTTATGGAGAGGCAGAGAGAATTCAGAAAGTTGGTATTAAAATATGCGCAGTTCACACTGGAATGAGACGTCTTTCAATAAGCGCGTCTACTGTATAATCATTTCATCTTGTATTTCAGAAAAGGAACTCACGTCATGTTTATTGACCATCAAATCAATTTAATAATTTAATGATTTATGAAGGAACAAGAAACACTGCAAAGAACTCTATACATTCATTAGTTCATACATTCATTCATTCATTCATTCATTTTCCTTCGCCTTAGTCGCTTTTCATCAGGGGTTGCCACAGCGGAAGGAACCGCCAACTTATCCAGCATATTTTTTACACAACGGATGCTCTTCCAGCTGCAACCCAGTACTGGGAAACGTTCATACACACTCATTCACACACATACACTACGGCCAATTTAGTTTATTCACCCATACCAATTCCCCCATGCTGCATGTATTTGGACTGTGGGGGAAACTGGAGCACCTGGAGGAAACCCATGCAGAAATGCCAACTGACCCAGCCGGGACTCGAACCAGTAACCTTCTTGCTGTGAGGCAACAGTGCTAACCACTGAGCCACCGTGTCGCCAAAGAACTCTATATTAAAATTTAAAACAATCTAGAATCAATTTAAAAATATATATAATAAAATAAAAAAATAGTTATTTACGTTATAATAGTTTGATTTATTTTAAAGTTTAAGAGTAAATTATTTATGTTTTATTGTTTAAAGGTGTGATAACATTTCTATAAAACTTTCAAACCAACAGAGGTAATTTAGAGCATTTATTATATATATTTTTTTACTAAAAAGTGTCAGTTGGTCAAAATAACAAATTTTCAATTATTGGGATTGAAAATCAGGATTTTTTTCCCTCCAAATATTTTTGAATAACTCTAAATTACATCACATATACAACAGTATATTGTAGGGCTGGGCGTTTTGGACTAAAATTTAAATCTCAATTAATTGAACATTTTAACTTGACGACGATTAATGAACGATTATTATATATGTATATATATAATTAATTAATTAATTTATTTATTTATTTATTTTATTTATTTATTTTTTTTGTTGCTCTCATAGTTCACTAAGAAGTTTTGTACAGTAAATATGCTCACATATTACAAGTGAGAGAATTCCGAATTAAAGGTGTATTATTTGATTTTAGAATAATTGAAGGAAGCACACACTAGATCTACTATCTATAATTTTTTATTGAACATCAATGTTGAACAACTGAAATTCAAACACACATTGCCTAAAATTCACTTTTCTTATAAAAAAGTTAAAATAAATAACTTGCACTTTTGGAAACAAAATAAATTATTTTCAGTGTTTTTCATATTAAAAGTAGAAAATAAGCAGTATCTCTTTTCAATAAAATAACTCTTGTATATCCTGTAAATAATATTTTAAACAGTGCATTTCTTGCATCTTCTGTCAACAAATATTTTAATGTAAATAATAATTTTAATGTAATGAAAAATATGCCGTCTCAAGGCATCTCTGGTGCAGCTTCTATCATCGTCATTGTAGTGCAAAGTAAGGCTCAAAAATGTTTTTTTTTTATCCTACTTGACCAGAGATCAGATGTGGCTGCAAAATGGCCACAGAAGTATAAATCAGCCTCAGCCTTTAACAGAGCGGGGTCACGTGACTCTACATGCAGTAGGGAACGTAATTGAACAAATCATCCTGGAAAAATTAGAGCAATTATAGGTTTTGAATGTCGATTTCGATTACTTTTCGATTAATCGCCCAGCCCTAGTATATTACTTCTTTTGCACACTAAATTTCAGAGAAAGCGTAAGCTATCATTTTATTCAGAATACTCAATAATAGCCACGCTCATTAGTATGCTGAAGCGTACCTACAAATGCCTTGTATCATAACACACAAGCAACAAGAGCTGATGCTGTGGAGCTTTTCTCCTCCACTGCCTTCAAAGCCCCAAGGATCAGATCTAGTTTCTTCATGTAGCTTGTGCTTTTAGGGCTCATATGGATCCTGAGAGAATATTGCTTACAGATGGGCCTTTCACAGAAGGTATGAATAGCCGCACCATCTCAGCAACCCCGACAGGACCGGGTGGGATTCTAATGCGTCCTCCGGCCTCTCCTCAATTTCACGGCACCGTCTCTGTGACGCCGTGACATGCAGATGCTTGATGGTGGTTTCTACAAGCGCACACGCAACAGCTCTGCAATGCCTTAGTCGATGAGCCATGAAACGCCACTCACCTTTTTGCATTGGTGAAATATAGTTCCAGGTGCTGAGAGCCTCTTGACATGTGTAAGTAATGTTTTAGCGATGAGATGGATGACTACAAGACCAGTTCACAATGGCTGTTCATTATAAATCTCTGTATGTCATGCATCAGGCTTCATAAATATAGAAACATAACAGCCTTAAACAGGTCAAGGCAGAATAGATTGCATCGAGGCTGGAGCTGTGTGTGTGTCATGCATTGCACTGGATTTATGACACAGTCTTTATCTCACTGCACAACATAAGCCATACTGTAAATCAACAAAGTGTCTCCATGACAGCATGTCCTTCGTTTTCCTGAAGCATTTGTGTCGGAGAGGATACTCATTCCCTTTGTGTGGCCGCTTTCTCATAAACACACAATCAGAAAGTCTATCGCTGATTTAATCTCTTCACATTAGATGGAGATAAGAACCTGATAGACAGAAAGTGAGAATGGAGCAGTTTCTCATTGGCAAGCAGTGTTCAAGGGGTAAAGCATTACAAAAGCAATGGCATTAAAGTAATGTATGACCTTTAGCTCTGTAATCGAATGCATAACTAATACAATTTTGGTTATGTTGTAAACTGAAAAAAGAGATTAGCTGACTTTACTTTTACATAAGTGAGTAAACCTGGTGCTTTTAATAGGATTAGTTGACTTTACTTAATAAAAATGAGTAAGCGTTGCCTTAAATGGTAACACTTTATTTTGATGGTCTATTTGAGTATTAGTAGACTGTCTGCTTAATATCTGTTGATGCTCCTTCAACAGACATTTAACTGATTATAAGAAACTTTGCAAGTACATGTCAACTTACACTAACCCTAACCCCAACCTAACAGTCTACTTATAATCTAATGAGAATTAGTTGGCACGTACTGTAGATGCAATGTAAATTAAATTCAACAAACGGACTATCAAAATAAAGTGTGACCCCCTAAAATTATTGAGTTAATCTGCGTAATAATATCCGAGGTAAGCCACGTTAACAGTTCCAAGTTACAGTACAAGCTTACTCACTTTTTTCCCCTACTTGAAATGATCAATTTAAGCCCTACTCACACTGTTGGATTTCAGCCATGATTTGGTCCCATGACAAATTTGGGAAATCCTAAAAGATTCCTGAAATCCTAGGCTAAAATGTTTGGTCTTTGATTGTTGGTTTGACATGTTCCTATTCAATTCAATTCAGTTCAATTCATCTTTATTTGTATAGCGCTTATACAATGTAGATTGTGTCAAAGCAGCTTCACATGGAAGGTTATAGTGAATTGAAACAGTGTCAGTTCAGTTTTCAGAGATTAAGTTCAGTTCAGTTTAGCTCAGTTCAGTGTGGGTTAATAATCACTACTGAGAGTCCAAACACTGAATAGCAAATCCATCGATGCGCAGCTCTACAGATCCCGAACCATGCAAGCCAGTGGCGACAGCGGCGAGGAAAAAACTTCACCAATTGGCGAAAGCGAAGATTTAAAAAACCTCGAGAAAACCTGGCTCAGTTGGGCACGACCATTTCCCCTATGTCCAAACGCCTTGTGCAGAGCTGCAGTCTAGGCGCAGCCGATCAGTCTAGGCACAGCCGATCAGTGACTATTGCAATCAGATTTTCCCTCTGATGAAGTTTTGGCAGTGTCAGAACATTTCAGACATTTTTCTCTCATATACTTTTTCCTTTTATATAATAGGATATGCTGTGAATGATTTCCTTGCTCTGTTAAACATCACCTTGGAAATATTTGTAAAATAAATGAAATTTAAAGCAGAGCTAATCATTTTGTCTTCAACTGTATATGTAAATGTCTTTGAGTAAAATGTTTTTAATTGTTTTACTGTATAAAAGTGTGATAACAGTTCTATAAAATTTCAAAAAAAGTTAACCGAAAGTGTCAATTGGTCAAAATAACAAGTTTTCATTAATTGTGGTTGAAAATCTGGATTTTTTTCCTCCAAATTTTTTTGAATAACTCTACCTTACATCAGTATATTACACCTTTTACACGATATATATCTGAGAAAGGGTAAGCTATCATTTCATTTAGAATAACTAGTAATAGCCATGCTCATTCAGGGTGTTTGCGGGGGCCTTAAAAAGTATTAAAAGTTGATAAATCAATTATGAAAAAATTAAGGCCCTTTGGCACTTTCCTGCAGTGTGACAACAGCTGCAACAAACCTAAATCCAAGAACCAATATGGCTACGTTCACACTGCAGGCAAATGTGGCCCGAATCTGATCTTTTTGCCCATATGTGACTCAGGTCTTGACAGTGTGAACAGCCCAAACCGCATGGAATCTGGTCTTTTCACTTCAGATTTGTGCCACTTTCATATGTAGTCTTAAATCAGACACAGATCTGATGTTTTGCAATGCGACCGCAGTGTAAACGGTTATGTCGGATTTCATGTGACTTTTACATAATCTTCGAGCGACATACGTCATCATTCTGTGCTGCAAACATCATCTACACCGCTGCAGCATAGTAGAATAACACACAGGGCGATTACTTTACCACAGAAAGTTGGTTGTTCATTTTGAAAAAGATTTTGAAGGCAAAACTGGTGCTTGTTAACCAATCTGGTTAATGATCGGGGCAAGGGGATGTTAGCGATTCTAAAGAACGTCTGGGGTGTTGCGGAAAGGGAATCCGTGCACAAAGGAGGGGGCACTTTCAATTTAAGAACGAGCATTATCTCCGAGCGAATAAAGGGCATGTGCTCAAGCACCCAAACACCCCCATCTGCACGTGTCTGTTGTTTATAATGAAGTAAAATAAAATAACTGCAAACGGAGATAAACCAACTTTGCCTTCACAGTTCAGTCTGCGGCTGCTCATTAACCCTTGCCGCGGTTGTCATAAATCACAAATGATCAGTGTTTTTAATCACAAGGGACTTATTTTAGGTTTCAAATGCCGAAATACACATTAGTAGTAGCAGAACAACCCTTTACAGTTTATGTAATACACCACGGTTGTCTGTGAAAAGGGCAATAATCACATTAAGCATAATCTGACAACGTGCTTCATACAGTACACACATTGTGTGCATAATTAGACATTTTCTGTTGTCCGTAACTATACTTCTGCGCATGCGGGTCAGTTTACAACCATGATCTGTTCACACTGCAAATCTGGTATTGACCACATTTATAACAACAGTGTGAACAGCAAGGCAAAAAAATCAGATCTGAGAAAAAATCAGATTTGGGCACTAAGCCTCGCAGTGTGAACGTAGCCTATGAGCACCAAATTTTTTCTTCATGGTTTTATTATTGAGGCACATTGAATGCAAAATTGATGGATGACGTCAAACTCGACCAAAGTTTTCTCTCATGTTTGGTGCAACATGAGACATGGTCTCTTCATTGTCGTTCAGTCTGACATTATGACAGCTGAGATCTTACTGTACGTTCACACCGAAAGCGGCGAGAGCGTCAAAGTAGCTGGAAGTCATTCATTTTCGATGGGAGCCGGTGGCGATAAGTGGCGAGGAGCAGCACGGCGCGTCTTCACCAGTGTGGGCGTCGAGGAGAGTTAAAATCAAGTCAACTTTATGGTAATGAGCTATGACGCAGTTTGGCGGCAAGCAATCAGAATGTAGAAGTCCACCGCTTGAGAGGAGTCCAGAGAACAAAGTCACTGTGAACTTTGGTTTTGACCAAAGTTGTTCCCAAGGGTTTGCTTATTGTGGTCGCCGGATTTCCAGTTATTTGCAATGTTTTCTTACAGGAACATTTACTGGCGAGTTACTGATGTGCATTAATGTTATATATATATATATATATATATTTTTTTTTTTTTTTTTTTTTTTAAAAGCGGTAATCTCATGCGACAATGCAAAACAGTATTGCTGCTTCAGGATATTTCAGACATATGGACACATTGGATAATTAAGTAGAGCAAAGCCAGACCACATGCAACTTGATCTTCCGTTAAATGAATTAGATAATAAGTGTGCAACATTTTCACGCTAGAAAACATGTTTGATACGGGAATGTAACTGATATGATATGCTCTTTTAAATACAAGATGAATGTAGCGAATTTTGACGCTCTCGTCGCCGGAGCTGAAGACAGACAGTGTTGTCACCAGGGCAGCCAGAGTGACCTTTTACACTCTCGCCGCCTTCGGTGTGAACGCACAGTTACAGTAACTCATTTCCATCCACCTATTTTTATGTGCATTTTGGATATGCGCATAAAAAAACGGTTGATGGAAACACCAAGATGGGTATAATTTTTGAAAATGCGCATAAAAACATATGAACATAACTGAGTAGGATACATTTTTATTTGATAAAAAAAGATGTGCATAAACTGCGATGGAAACACTTTTAAAGAACAAATTCCAGTATGCGCATTAAAAAAGGTCATGTGATTTTGTTACAGATCATTTGATCATAAAAATGTGTGTGAATGGATAAAACAGCAGGCTGAGCACACTGTAAAACATCTGAAATGTTGTTTTGGTCATGCTAAAACCCCTTAATCGTTTCAGTATTAGTGTTATTATATTATTAATACCTCCAGAATCTTCAAGAGCATCTGTGCTCCGCCTCTCACGCCTTCAAACACCACCACACGCGTTCACTGCATGTTAGGATTGCCATCTGAGGCGGAGTAATTTATTAAAAAATAAAAGATTGACGCAGCTTCTCCTACCGCAGCAAATTTCATTTTTACTGTTAATATTTGGCGCCAGTTAATCAGGAAGTGGCGATGCGGTGGCGCAGTAGGTAGTGCTGTCGCCTCACACCAAGATGGTGACTGGTTCGAGCCTCGGCTGGGTCAGTTGGCCTTTCTGTGTGGATTTTGCATGTTCTCCCTGCGTTCATGTGGGTTTCCTCCGGGTGCTCCAGTTTTCCCCACAGTCCAAAGACTTGCTTTTCAGGGGAATTGGGTAAGCTAAAATTGTCCGTAGTGTATGTGTGTGAATGAGAGTGTATGAGTATTTCCCAGTGATGGGTTGCAGCTGGAAGGACATCCGCTGTGTAAAACATATGCTGGATAAGTTGGCGGTTCATTCCGCTGTGGCGACCCCAGATTAATAAAGGGACTAAGCCGAAAAGAAATGATGAATATGATGAAATGATGAAATGAGTGATAATCAGGAAGTGAAGATTTTGTTCGCTTTGACTTGTTGGATGGAAACGCTGCTTTATTAGCACATCTATGCAATAATCCAGTTTTGCGCATAAAGTTAATTAGCATTTTTGGATGGAAACATAGCTAGTGTGACATGTTCTTGCAGTCTGACATGCAACAATTGTTTAGATTTATTAAAAATCACCCAGTGTAAGCCGGGCTTTAGATTGAATTTACCACACTTGGACTGGAGTGGCTTATATGGAATTTTTAAAATGAAAAATCAAATAAATTTATATGTTAATATTATAAACATTAATATTAATAAACTCCACTTTTTGTTGTTTGTTTAGAATAGTGTTTATATTTTGTATTTAAATTATTATTTATTTATTTTCAACAGGTTTAATTAGTCAACTTGTTGCTTTTTAAGGCAACATGTACTATTGAAGTCAGAATTATTAGCCCCCCCCTGTTTATTTTTTTCCCCAATTTCTGTTTAATGGAGAGAAGATTCTTTTAACACATTTCTTAACATAATAGTTTTAAAACTCGTTTCTAATAACTGATTCGTTTTATCTTTGTCGTGATGACAGTATATTTTACTAGATATTTTTCAATATCCCTCATTGAAATAATCATTGAGAACTGAGACTTTTGAACTTACATGACTTAGAAAAAATTGGTAAATTATATTGTAATCAATATCAGTAGCTATGTTTCCATCCAAAGATGCGAATTCAATTTAAGTTTCCAATCAATAAAAGACATATGAATAAAGCAGCGTTTCCATCCAACGAGTCAAAGAGAACCAAATTGTCACTTCCTGATTAACTGGCACCAAATATTAAAAGTAAAAATGGAATTTGCTGCATTAGAAGAAGCAGCGTGAATCTTTTCCTCATTTAATAAATGACTTGCGCCTCAGAAGACAAATGCCGACACACAATGAACACGTGGTGGCGTTTGAAGGCGTGAGACACAGAGCACAGACGCTCTTGAATATTTTTGAGGTCATTAATAATATAATAACACTAATACTGAAATGGTTAAGGTGTTTTAGTATGACCAAAACAACATTTCAGGTGTTAACAGTGTGCTCAGCCATGTGCTGGTTTGTTCATTCACACCCCATTTTTATCATCACATGACCTTTTTAAATGTGCATACTGGAATTTGTTCGGTGAAAGTGTTTCATTATAGTTTATGTGCATCTTTTCTCATTGAATAAAAAGTTTATCCTTCTCAGTTATGTGCGTACATTTTTTATGCGCATATTCAAAATTGATGCGCATCTTGGCGTTTCCATCAATTGTTTTTTATGTGCATATCCAAAATGCACATAAAAATAGGTGGATGGAAACATAGCTAATGTAATTATACCATACAGTATATGGTTCCTCTACCAATAAAAGGTTAAAATACAGTAACTATTAATACACAAAAAACTTGGCCAACTTTGTTAAAATGTCCATGAGGGCCCACACAGTCTGTGTGAGTGTTTTTTCAGAGGCAGACTGGTCCCCAGGCCTGATATTTGATCTGCTAACAGCTGGACTGTCAGTAGCAGAGGCAGCAAACAGGACAGCGGGTGACAGGGGGAAGTCAAACACATGTCTTTCCTGCCCTGCCCACGGCCGCAGCCCGAAGACCCTGCATGAACTGATCTGTTGGCACAGGCTCCAAGCGCCTCTCCCTGGAGAGACCACATTGCTGACACGCAGCCAGAAAACTGTATTTGCGGTGCGTGCTGATGTTGATGTACGTCCATATGGGCTTTTGCCCTCCAAAACCCTGGATAGCAATAGCCTGACGTTGCTCCAATGAAGTGACACTGCACTTTACTCCCTCATTCTCACATCCTCTAATCAAGCAAACAGCTCTAGTACAAAGCCATTGCTCCTCTTGTAGCCTGCTGTCATGTTAGAATTTTTCCCACTTGCATCAGCTTAGAGGATTTGAATTGAACTAATTTAATATTTGTTTTAATTGTAAATATTGTTGATACTATTCATTTTACACATTAATTATTTTGTTAATTCATTTATGCCTGCTAACTCCATTTTATTTTATTTTATTTTATTTTTTGTTTAATTTTGTTTTGATTTGTTCTATTTTTATTTTTATTTTGTTTTGTGTTTTGTTTTGTTGATTTTTGTTTTGTTCTATTTTTATTTTTTTGTATTGTGTTTTGTTTTTTTGTTCTTATTTTATTTTTGTTTTGTGTTTTGTTGTCCTTTTTTATGTGATTTTAGTTTAAGTTTTTTTGTTTATTTTGTTTTTATTTTATATTATTTTTATTTAGTTTAGTTTAGTTTAGTTTTTTGTTTTGGTTTATTTTGTTTTGTTTTGTTAGTTTTCTGTTTTTATTTATTTATTTATTTATTTTTATTTAATTTAATTTTATGTTATTTTAGTTTAGTTTTGTTATGTTTTATTTATTTTTTTTATTTTAGTTTATTCTATTTTTGGTTTGTTTTGTTTTGTTTTGTTTTGTTTTATATATAATTTGCCTAATTGAAATGCAGTATCTATTCTTTAGGGCTGTTTATCTATTTTGAACTAAACCCTATAACAACATAACTATTGTTATGTTGTTTTGCCCGCTGCTTCATCCTTACTTACCAAGTTTTATAGGCAAACAGGAGTGAAATACGCTTTGGCTGGGTTGTAGGGATTGCATTCCAGAAAGGGAGCGCTGACCGTAAGCCGAATTATATGAGTGAAAGTGTGAGAGTGCGGGTGACTGTGTGCTTTTTCAAGCCCCGCTGTAAAGCCACGCCGTGCCAAAAATCTTTCAGAAGGGTGTAACTTGGATACGTGACTAATTCTTTCCAGATGTTCAAAATTACTGTCGCAAAAATATTTTTCATCTAGCCAGACTGGCGGGGGGTTAATGGAATCACGCAGATTGTGTATTTTTTATTCATTATGCAAACAACGCTTGAAAACTTGCGCCAGGCAAAAACTTGTGTAAATACTAGTTTCTTTTTTCTGAGAGGCACTCCTTTAAGGTTCACCATTTTTGTTTGCAGTCTAGACCTGGAAATTTGGAACAATAGAACAAAAGGGGTGGCCAAGGGTGCCAGAGAATGGCTTCCCAAAGCAAAAAACAGCCAAATATTGAGGAATGTTTAAAATAAGGCCCCCGTGTTGGGACACAATGAGAGGATGGAGATTTGGCACTCGATCACTCAGGAGTACAAAGAGATTAGCAGAGCCGTTACAGCCCGCTAGCCTCTCCACTGCGCCTTTTCTCTTTCATCCCTCGTTCTTCCATCCCTTTTTTAGTTAAGCTTATCTGCCAACCGTCGTCTCCAAATGCTTTTGACTGTCCGTTACTACCAAGTCTCTCTGGAATGCAACAGCCCGCCCCTTCCTTGCTGTCTTCCCGCATCATTCTGCCTCATTGGGATGCATCTATCTGTTGGCTATCTCTCAGGCCTGGCAAAAGCAAAGCTGTTCCTAATGGTGCATGCTGCATGCTATGACTGCACTGTTTAACTTTCCACTGTAGTTTAGTAGCACTTCAATATAGGTGGCATTATAGGCATGTCATTATAGTTGTGATGCCTACTGCTATCACATCCTTGTAAACAATAACACAGGCAAATGCTTATTGATGGAGTTGTGTTTTTGATCAATTTTTATTTTGCTCGCTCAATCAAGATCTTTCTGGATTTGCTCCACAGCTGCTAACCAGAGGATATTCGGTAGTTCCTCCATTGCCATCCGCTTGTTAAGTCATGATGTATGGAATACTGTTTCCGTATCCAAGCCGCTACTCATTTGAATTGAGAAAATATTTGTTTATAGGCATGTGACAAGATCTCGGACTACGAGATCTTGCGAGGCGAAATCGCAGCGAGATTTCTTGTCGAGGTGAAAAGTTGTCTCGTTAGTTGTGATCTGATGTTATAATGGAGCGTGAGGGTGAATTTAGCACTGAAGATTTGAAGCAGGATTGGATTTAAACCTAGCAACCTGGGCTGCCTCTGTGTTGCCCGTCACTTGTTTGCTTGGGCGAGTGTGACGTAATCGCTTTTTTCACTGCTAAGTTCAAAGGTTGCCACATCAAAAAGCAGAGGCTGCTACAACTGCTGCTACACAAATTAACCACAGCTCATTAAAATAGAAGTAAAATAGCAATCATTACAAGCTGATTTTAAAAAGCACCTAAATTGTTTTGCATTTTGTGATTTTTTTTTTTATTTATTTATTTTTTTATTATTATTATTTATTTTATTTTCATTTTTTTCAGTTGCAAAAAAATCTATTTTCCATTCATGTATTACCAAATATTTTGCTAATATTTAAATCTATTTATAAACATTATTTTCCATTCATATATTAGCAAAATATTTTGCAGTGTTTGCATGTCCTTCGCTGCATAGAATTCATAAAATAGAAGTAAAATAGCATTCATTACAGGTTGACTTAAAAACAAACAAACACCTCAATAGTTTTGCAATTTGTGATTTAGTTTTTTTCAGTTGAATAAAAGACCCTTTTCCATTCTTATATTTCATCATTGAAGATTTCTTGAAAATAGGGTAAAAATCTCATCTCGTCTTGTTCTCGTGAACCCAATCACGTGTCTTGTCTCATCTCGTGGAATAAGCGTCTTGTCACACACCTATTTGTTTATGACCACTTTTTAGTCATATCACACTTTAAAGTGAATTTTATATAATATCATGATGTACACAACAGTCTCTGGACTTGATGCCTTACAGACACCAATATTTTAACAATTTATAAAAAAATGAGTCACTTACTGGCCATTGGATATTAGGCATGTGTATATATATATATATATATATTACGATCCTGATTTTCAAAAGTATTACATCGCTTTGTAAACGTTTATTATTACCATTTGATGAGACTCCTCATACAGTTTGATAGAGCGATTGGCTGATACCAAAATCTATTGGTGTCTTATGTCGCAAGTTCACTGGTGCATGTACCCAGCAGACACACAACGTTATAAGACGTTAATATTAGGTTAGATTTAGGTGGCCAGCATCTAAGGACAATGTTATTTTGACGTCCAATAACGATATTTTGTTGATTTTAGGTTGTCTTGGAAAGTGACCAAAATCCAATGTCAAGCCAATATCTTAAAGCAACGCCATATTGACGTCAAATACTGACATTTGTTCCTCAGGTATGGCAACCAAAATCCAACATCTGATAGACGTCGGTAACATCCAAACAAAGTCAAGCTGTAACATCATTAAACGTTGATATTTAGTTGTTTTTAGGTTGCATTGGAAAGTAACCAAAATGCAACATCTTTCTGACGTTGGACATTGACGTTAATCCTGGCGTTGGGTTCTGACGTCAACCCGATTTTCAAACAAAATGCAACGCCCCAGGACCTTGGGGTACAATGTCAATCTGATGTCATGTTGACATCCTGTGCCTGCTGGGTAGTGATGACTCGCTTTGGCCGATCAGGGATCTGCAGGATTTATACTCCACTTTTTAGTATGGGCACAGCTCAATATGAAACTTCATGAAGTCTGCATGAACTTGACTTTTATTTGATAATGTTGATACACTGAAAATTAATATAGAGTAGGGGTGGAGCTTTCTTTTTGTGCATTATTCCCTCATAGCAAACTAATGGTAAGAGAGTTGTGGTTAAGAATATTGAGGCTGAAGGCATCAAACTGACATCAACAAAGAACTGCCACTCCAAACGCAGAAGCAAACTTTTTTTTTAATGGATTAAGTTAATTGTTCACCTAAAAAATAATAATGTACACTAACAAAATAAACATTGTACATTGGATATCACATGGACTTTAAGCAGAGGTAATACTAAAAAGGTCCCAGTTACCATCCACTGTACACTTTGGAAAACCCCCAAAAAAGTGAGCAGGGATGCATTGAAACAGAAAATTCCGAATGCACTTGGCCAAAAACCAAAACTGAAAATGCTTTGTGATACCGTATTTCCTATTTTATCAACTAAATATAAAATAATTTTGTAAGACATTTTCAATTTAATTAAACAACTTAAATTATACTCATTAAAAAAAAATTCTGACAGTAACATTTTATTGGCAGTGAAAAAGTCGAGAGGCATTGCTTTACCATTGTTGACATGACCACACAGTAGCGCTATTGCAAGCAGCAGGAGCAAGCGTCGTAGAACATGAAAACTACATACACTATAAAAAATTATTTAACAAATTTTGTATGTTACTTTAACTTATTTTAATAAGTTAATCAGGTTTCAACTAATTTTTTGTAGTTATACAAGGTTTAACTTAATATTTTTGAGTTGAGATTACTAGAAAACTTTATTTGATTTAACTAAACAATGTAAGGCAGTAGGATTTTTTTTTACAGTGTAGAAATGTTCTGTTATCAGACCTTGCTTTTTCCCATGAGCATGTGTGGTTCGGATATATATTTTCGTTTTTTTCTTTAACCCAAAAACAATTTTCAGTAAACCGAAAATTTGGTGCATCCTTAATGCAGAGTAAAAGTTCCACAAGTAGGCTGCACTTTGGAGCTGCTCTCTCTTGTCACTGATTGTGTGTCCCCTCTATCCAATTACCCTCCTCCATTTGACTTTCACTCGCCATCCCCGGGCACCCCAATTGAGTAGATCCTGTGCCCTCTTCTCAGTTATTTGTTTTTCAAATTGTCTGATTTATTTGCTCAATTTTGCACAAGTACAGCGCAGTGAAATAAAAGCTAATTCCGGCTCGCTGTCACATCCTGGCATGGCGAGCGTGACTCTCGGTCATGAAGATGGATGTGGGAGAAGTAGCAGGTTGATGGGAAACTCTTATGACCCAAGGTTATACAAACGCTCTTGGCAGAGGGATTAATTGTGTAAGATCTTAGCGATGATTGCTGTCGTGAGGTCTGACTGAAATCCTGTTAGCCGGGGCGAGAGATGCATTACTGACGGCGAGGCTGCGGCCCAGGTGATGCATGGCACCTGTAATGAACAAAGTGGAAGCGCGAAAAACTAATCTCCTCTGTATCTTGCTGACCTTCTCCAGAGTGATATTAAGTTAGTTGATGATGTTTCGCTCCCTGTGTGAATGGTTATGAGACCATTAATCCGACACAAATGAAATGGAAGAAAATGTGTCTTATTCGGTGAGGTAGCAGAATGAAAGGCTAGTTTACGGTATACACTTTGTAAACAGCTTGCACTGTTAACGATTTTTGTAAATTACACAGTATTTAACTGTAATTGTATTATATATTTTTTTTATTATGAACTTTATTTCGATATAGGGCATTTATACAGTATTTTACTGTAATGTGAAAATGACTATATATTTTACAGTAAATATTAGGGGTGTCAAAATTCATTGTTTTTTCGATGCACCACGATGCAAACGTAAACAATTCATTATCGGTTCATTAATAGATCATCACCGGTTATTACGTACTGATGCCATTTATCTCATATGCGCTATGTCACTGTAGAGTACTATTCGAATGTGTCGAGGGCGAGTAATTAAAATGCACAATTCACTGCATGTGAGTTTGCTGGAGAGTCTTTCACTGACACCGAAGTACAGCAGAACCAGGAGCCACTGTTTCACTGCTAGGGAGAAAGTGAAAGCTCTCGCTCTCTCTCTCTGTCTCACTTTGGACCATTGAACTGTAAGCAAGTTTGTAAGGTAACTTCTGTCGCTATTCAAGCGATACTTGTGGATCCTAACACGAGGGTATCTGTAGAGCAAGTTTTCTCCATGGCATCTATCACAGATCAGCTGTGATAGCTGCGCAATGTGCGGGTTCTTATGCGGATATAGACTGTTACCGTGCACTCTTCAGTGTCTGCCTCACTCATCAGTGAACAGCAATGACAGTTTTAGAGCCAATCGTGTGAACACAATGATCAATGTCATTGTAAGAACGCACTCGACAACACTCAAAAAGCAAGTGGAATAATATTTAGATTAGTTTATTTGCTGTAAATGTTGTCTCATGTTGTCTTCTATGATTTTATTTAAGTTTCGTTTGGAACATTCAAAAAGCGTGTTTTCGTTGAGCAGGTAAAATTAAAGGTGCAGTTCATATATCCAACTGCTTTTATTAAAGGACAAAATGGTATTACAAATAATATACTGTATAAATATATTTTAATTCAAGAATTCATGTGTAGTGAAGAATAAAATATAATTGTTGATGGAAAGCATCGTCAATACACCATGATGCACCGAGATATCGAATTGAACCAAATCAATGACATGATAATTGTAACCAAACCGAACTATGAGACCAGAGTAGGTTCACACCCCTAGTAAAGATATACAGTTGTCTCTTGCTAATCGCGGAAGTTACGTTCTAAAAATAACCCGCAATAGGCGAAAGTAGTCCACTTTATTTTTTCAATTATTATAGATGTTTTAAGGCTGTAAAACTAAATGTAACAAACCGAAGATTCAATTGTTTTCTGTAATGGCGCCCTACAGCCGTGAAACTTCTATCTTCCTTTGGCATATCCAGAAGTCCAACTTTTTGTGCTATGGTTAGCATCTTTCTCTGTCTTTTGGGTGCTTCCTCAGGTGCCTTTGGCGGTGCAGAAAGTTTTGACGACATTGTAATGTTTGTTGGGGAGAAAACTTGCAAACATACAGTCCAGCACTTAGAGTCACACTGCTAGTGATCGAAGATTTATGTACAGTAAATTTGGCAAGCTGAACGCATTCTGTACTGTACATGGCACAGAGAAGAATAATTGATAATAGTCTATAGCCAATCAGGACGCAGAACACAATGCATGGTACAAAAAAGCAAATTGCAGAAAAGAAACAGCGAAACTGTGAGGTCGTGAAAGGTGAACCGCATTATAGCGAGGGACCACTGTTCATACAATTCTGTTAATGTATACAACTAGAAGGACGCAGCAAAGAAATATCAATTATTCAATTAAAACTTTTTAATTTTAAACTTTAAAAATGTAACTTTTTTTTTTTTTAATTTATGCAACTCCTTTAAGATTAAAAAGGAAACAAGGGCGATCTTAAAAAAAAAAAAAAAAAGAAAAGACCCATAGCCTATAAGACGTTTGTGGAATATCTTAACCTGACCAGTAGCTATGTTTTTTCTTTCCCCAATGCTTATTTATTATAACAATGGATCTTGCGACCTTAGTTGGCTAACAATGGCTTTTGGAAACGCACCCCTGGGCGGGTTGTTTGATTTGGGGGGCATTCGCTCACACTGGACCGACAATGGAAAAGCAGTTGTTCCTTGCGCCACCAGGTGGATATTGCTTAAAAAACTAAAACAAAAAGAATTTTTAATGAAAAGGCAGCCTTTGCTACTGCATTACAGCGCGCGACAAATTGCATATTCTCAGTGGCCACATCAGTACAGCTTTATAAATGGTTCTGTAAATGTTAATACAGTATATTTGCTGTAATTGATTTACAGTAAGTTACTGGCAAACTGCCAGTAAGTTACTGTAGATTCCACAAGACATTTTTAACAGTGAAGAAAATTGGGTAATATATTCAGATTGGGAACAGTGGCAGAAAATTGGGTAATGTATGATGCCCTCTGACTTTTCAGCTTCAGATGACGATCAAATTCAGTCTGATGATTTTAAATGTGTTTCAAAATTTTGAGCTACAGTAATTGTTTATGTTCGTCACACATTTTCTAACAGCAGGACATTTGCTGTGTTCAGAGGGACTTGAAAGTATTATAATGGGTGATGCAAAGTTTTTATCAATAGCCAAAGTTTGTATTACTGTAGATTGTGGTTGGATATTAAAAAAGAATTTTAAAAGAATTAGACTATGTGTAAGAAATTATTTACTACTCTATAATATAGAAAATAGGGTGGCTCAGTGGTTAACACTGTCACCTCACAGAAAGAAGGTCGCTAGTTCGAGTCCTGGCTGGACCAGTTGACATTTCTATGTGGAGTTTGTATGTTCTCCCCGTGTTGGTGTGGGTTTCCTCTGGGTGCTCCGGTTTCCCCCACAGTCCAAGACATGTGTTATAGGTGAATTGGGTAAACAAAATGCTAGAGTGAATGCGAGAGTGTATGGGAGTTTCCCAGTGCTGGGTTATGGATGGAAGGGCATCCGCTGCGTAAAACATATGCTGGAATATTTGGCGGGTTTTTCTGCTGTGGAAACCCCTAATAAATATGGCACTAAGCCGACGGAAATAAATGAATATAGAAGGTGAATAAATATAAATATATATATAAAATATGAGTAATACTGTATGTTTGAATTTGTAGTGTTCTAGAAAAAGTGTATCCAGTTGGCTAAACTCTGTGCCATTGGTAAGAGTATAATTATGGTTTCATTATAGTGTCATTCAATTATAGTATTATGGTTTCCACTCTGCATATTTCTATGCATTAAAGGAGAAATGATCACACACTTAGAACAAAATTAGACAGGCATTAGAAGGTTGTTGTGTTTGATATGTGAAGTGTGGAGAGCTCAAACGCCACGCTCTCTACTTTCGCACAGGCGGGTGGTCTTTTTTATCCTGTGTGAATCAGGGGACAGGCCTGATAGCAGAGTGACTCCGCTATTCAGAAGCTTTTTAATTGCCAATCATTTTTTCTCATTTGCCTATCTGCTCTACTTGCCTCACCTTATCTTCTCCAGCTCTGTCTCAATTTGCAATTGTGGAAGACTGATGTTTATCTCGCACACCTCAGAATCGCTCCTTACCAAAAAAAAAAAAGGATGAAATTAAAGCCCACCTGGCATTTCTTCTGCGTAAGAACTCATGCTGTGCAATTACCAAACCCTTAATTATGTGTAGATTCAACACAAGAGGTTTTGAAACATGATATAACGCTCATAATCTACTGAAATCTAGGTGAACTGCTTCCTCCTTTTTTCCCTCCAACTTGTTTTAAAAAAAAGTCCTTTGTTAACAATAGGTACTTGGCATGTTGCTAAGAAACACACAATTCTCTCACAGCATTGATGCTTTGCTCAATGCTCAGAGACTCTCATGTGTTAAAGCCTTTACTACATGCGTAACTAAGAAAGAAGTGTAAAGAAACCTGTGATTAATGTATTAGACATGCTCCACATGTTTATAATTATCGTCAGTCTAAAGTCTTTCTGGAAATTGTGGGTGTTCTTTCTCTCTAAAATTAGACCGCATTAAACGATACTCATTTTTTAGGGCTGCCCAGAAACTACTTTGTGATTTCTGAGAGACATGCAAAGCAATGAATACACACAAACGCGACGCTAGGTTCAGGAGTTCACCTGTGTAATAGCTGTCATGGAGGCAAAGCTGCTATCTGTGGCTGCAGATTTTCCCCCATGCGGCGTGGATCATCCGTGATAAAGACACCACTGAATGATGCTGAGACGGCTGGCAAAATCCTCAACCTGCCCTAGGGCTATATCTCTGTCCGGCTGACTGAGGAGACTTTCTTTCTTTTTTTTACACACACTAAAATTAGACACATGAGTTCTGAGGGATTTCTTTCTTTGTGGGTTTATACCACATCATTTTAGGGGAATTCATGCTGGAGAAACAAACTTCATGGATGGTTGGTGAGCAAGAATCTTTTTCGCATCCTGTATGATTCCTGAAAGGTATTGATGTCATGGCCAGAAGTTTATTTTTGTACTGTAAACAACTTGGATCTGGCTCCAGATCTTCTCCCACAGGTCTCATTTTGCTTTTGTATATTTCTATAAGGGTTTCCGTTTGGGTGAGTAGTGGCATTGTGCTTATCGTGAGGTTTAAAATGTGTTGAGCCTTTGCATTAAAGCAGATTTTTATGCTACACTGTACATATGTA
The DNA here is from genome assembly GCA_903798195.1 of Danio kyathit. Taxonomy (NCBI): domain Eukaryota; kingdom Metazoa; phylum Chordata; class Actinopteri; order Cypriniformes; family Danionidae; genus Danio; species Danio kyathit. Next base: position 32,459,148 of record LR812523.1, on the reverse strand, counting down.
CTCACCAGTCACTTGCTAGTACACTGTAAAACCCAAAAAGTTAAGGTAACTCAAATCATTTGAGTAAACAATTGCAACAAACTATTTAAGTTCAAAACGTAATCCTAGTGAGTATTGTGAACTTATTCCATTTGAGTAAATGAAGCAATTTGAGCACAGTAAAACCCAATAAATGAAGAGAACTCAATCCAACTGAGTACTGTAAAACCCAATAAGTTAAGGCAATTCAAACCATTAGAGGAAACCGATTGCTACAAACCATTTGAGTTAAAAGACGAATCTGGATGAGTACTGTGAACTTACTCCATTTAAGTTGAAGTAATTAGGTATTTAATTGACTCATTACCTTCAACACGGAGTTCAAAACTCTTTTCAAATGAGTAGAATTAACTTTCAGTCAATTTTGAGTTAACTACACTCATTTCATTTGATAAAGTTGACTGTTGGGTTTTACAGTGTACTAAGTTTGTTCCCCCCAGACTTAACTGCTATTGATTCAAGTCCAGACTGGAAACATTCTTCAGAGATTTTCATCCATATTAACATGATAGCATCTCAAAGCTGCTGCAGATTTGTTGGCTGAACATCCATGATGTAAATCTTCGGTTTCACCACATCCCAATGGCGCTCTATTGGATTGAGATCTAGTGACTGTGGAGGATATTTGAGAATAGTGAACTCATTGACGTGTTCAAGAGACCCGTTTGAGATCATTTGATCTTTGTGGCATGGTTTGTTATCCAGCCGTCACAAGATAGACCCACTGTGATCGTAAAGCGGTGGACATGTTCAGCCATAATACTGTGGTATTTAAGTAATGTTTAGTTGGTAAAAACTGCAAAATGTGTGCAAAGAATATATCTCCACGCCATTAAGCTTTCACCAGCAGGCTGAACTGTAGATACTGAACTGGTTGGATATGCTTTCATGTTGTTTATGCCAAATTCAGACCCTGGCATATGATTGTCACAGTGGAAATCAAGACTTATGGGACCAGGCAATCTTATATTGTCAAAGTTTGGTGAGTCAGTTCATATTTTAGCATCATTTTCTTGTTTTTAGCTGACATGATGGCCAGTGTGGTCTTCCACAGCCATATCACCCTGCAGCCCAAGACCGGTTACTCACTGAAGCTAAGCAGGGCTGAGCCTGGTCAGTACCTGGATGGTCAACCACATGGGAAAAACTAGGTTGCTGTTGGAAGTGGTGTTAGAGAGGCCAGCAGGGGGTGCTCAACCTGTGGTTAGTGTGAGTCCTAACGCCCCAGTAAAAGTGAAGGGGACACTATACTGTCATTGGGCGCTGTCTTTCGGATGAGACGTTAAACCGAGGTCCTGACTCTCTGTGGTCATTAAAAATCCCATGGCACTTCTCGTAAAAGAGTAGGGGTGTAACCCCGGTGTCCTGGCCAAAGTCCCTCAATTGGCACTTTCCCATCATGGCCTCCTAATCATCCCCATCTACCGAATTGGCTCTATCACTGTCTCTTCACTCCACCTATAGCTGGTGTGTGGGGAGCGCACTGGCGCCGTTGTCCTGTGGCTGCCGTCGCATCATCCAAGTGGATGCTACACACTGGTGGTGGTGTGGAGAGACCCCCCTCATGATTGTGAAGCGCTTTGGGTGTATGACCATACACAATAAATGCGCTATATAAATACACATTACATTACATTACATTCTGCTTACTGTAGCTCATCTGTTTCAAGGTGTCAGTAGATAAGCAATTTTGGTCTGGCATACAGTCATGCTATATTCAAAGTAACTTTCTGTAAATATTTGATTCACCATCCTGATGCTCAGTTGGAACTTCAGCAGATCATTTTTTCTTGACCATGTCTACATGAATGAGTTTTATTGCCATGTTATTGGTTGAATAGATATGTGTTAAAGGGATAGTTCACACAAAAATGGAAATTCACTCACTATTTACTCACTCTCAAGTGATTCAAAACTTTTACAAGTTTCCTTTTTTTCTCAAATGAAGATACTTTTAAAAAACCTGAAACCATTGACATCCATAGTAAGAAAAACAAACGGGACAAAATATCGCTGAAAGAGGAGGCGAGCAGGCAGCTAATGCTAACGCTTCACCGAGGAAGGATGAGCTAACACCTTCTTCTTTGAAGAAGATCATTACAACTACCATTCGCACTAAAGTGTCAACATTACAAACTGAATTTTTATCCGAGCTTTGTTCTGCTGTGTCCACGTTGCAATCAACTTTTTCATTACAAGCTCAGGAGATTGTGGTCATTGAAACCGCACTTAATGACTCGGACGGCCGATTGACAGCGATCGAGGCTCTGTGCAACTCACTGAAAAAAGAAAACGGCTTCCTTAAACTCAAAGTGGATGATTTAGAGAACCGCTCGCAGAGGCAAAATCTGAGGATCATTGGAATACCAGAGGGGGCTTAGAGGGTCAAAGTCTGGTTGAAACCGCATGATATCATGATATCACTCTTTATTGAACTTTTTGAAGACAGCACCTTTGACCCCTACAAATTGACTGCGCTCATCCCGTCAGTCAAAAAACACATCTGAACGCATATCCTAGGCATATGCTCGCCCGTCTCCACCATTATCAAACCAAAGAACTCATTCTGAAACTAAGTTGGAATGAGGCTCTTTGGAATTTAACGATTTGGATTTGCATTTTCCCAGACATGTCTGCTGTGGCGAGGCAGCAAGCTGAGTTCAAAGACGTAAAAGCTTCACTTCGCAGCGCTGGTGTAACCTATGGCATGCTACATCCTGCTAAACTACGCATCGATTACAAAGGACAGCGACATTTCGGCCAAACCCCACAGGCTATGATGGAATTCTTCACTGCTAACATCAGCGAATCAGGTTTTATGGTCGTACACTCTTGGAAATAAAGGTACGAGAACTGTCACTGGGGTGGTGCCTTTTCAAAAAAATACACATTTGTACCTAAAGGGTCCATATTGGTACCTCAAAAGCATATATTTGTACCTACAAATTTTAATAGGTACACTTATGTACTTTTTAGGTAGCAATATGTACCCTAATATGTACCCTTTAGGTACAAAAGTGTATCTTTTGAAAGGTACCACCCCAGTGACAGCTCCCGTACCTTTATTTCTGAGAGTGTACAGTAAATGATCCAAATCAAGAACTGAAGAAAAACAAACGTGATAGAAGTCAATGATTACAAGTTTCCAAGATTTTTAAAAATATATTCTGACAGAAGCAAGAAACTCAAACCGGTTTGGAACAAGTGAAGGTTGAATAAGTCATGACAGACTATTCAGTTTTGGGTGAACTATCAGTTGAGCTGGTAACCTAATAAAGGCTGGTGTCCCTAATAAAGTGGCCAGTGAGATTATATAATAGATATTTTCATTGCATAACAAGCCAAATATGCACAATATATGTTATCTTTGGATACAGGAGAGAGATACAGCAATTTACTCTATCCATCTTTTGACACTTATTTGCCTCTTAAACTCTGTTCTTCTGAGCTTCTGAAATCGGTAGATCCCACAAAGTGATGGTTGGCCTCTCTGAAGATGCTCCCAAGAGTTTCCTCCTCCTCTAAGCTGAGAGTTTTATGGGATGACCTTTTCTAGACAGCGTCTATGTGGTTTGATGTAGCTTCCATTTCACGATAATTCAACCAATAATGTCTCCAGAGGCATCATAGATATTTTCCAACCCGTTTCTTTGCTTTTTAAATATTTATCTTCTTTTGGAATTTGTTTTAGTCTTCACAGCTTTCGATTTCGCACTCCCTAGATCTTAAAAATCGAGCAAGTGTAAATGCTTTGATTTACAAAGAGTGGACATTTTCAAGAACTTATAAGTTTCTATAATATCATGAATACAAAAAAATGGGTTTGTATATTTGCACCTTCAGGCTGCCAGTAAATGTGCAACCAACAGAACCAAGATTAATTTCTTATTAACTAAATGTCATAAAAACTGATATATTCAGTGTCCATTTCTCATGTAACACCATGGTTCCCATTTAAAAATCCATGTTGAAAAGAGGCATATTTATCTGTGCTTTCACATGGGTGCTAATAGGCTCTTAAAAAGTCGCTCATTACTTTCTCATATTGAATTCTGCTCAAGTCCGCTTCTGGGCTGTCAGAAAGTTAATCAAAGCTTTGTTTCTGTGCGGTGCGCCTGCATAATCCATGTGGCGCTCCGCTATTAGGAGTGAGCCACTTCAGATGAGATGTTTTGATCCTCATCAATCATCGCTTTCTATCCACTCACATACTGACGCTCGTGTCTTAGGCCAATTAAAGGAACAATTAAAAGGAAATCCCTCCAGAAGGAAGAAAAAGTTTCTCTCGCCTTCAGTTTCTCTTAGAAGAAGGTGCTTCTGAGGCTGGACGGGCAGTCGCTCTGGCTGCCAACGCAGAGAAATGATACTGACACATGAAAGACTTGCAGTCAATGATTAGCAAGACGGGCTACGGATCAATTTGGCCTGCCGCAGACTTTAAAGCCTTTCGCTATGCTAATCAATGAAAAACTGCCTGCTCGTTAATGCATTAAAAGATTGATGGAAAACAAATAGCTACCTTTAACATCGTCCCTCATCAGCCCTCCTGTGGTGCCACACAGACACACTCGCGCATGTTTTCAGTTTTATTAGGTCGTCCAATAGACAAGGATTTTTACACTGTACAGACTGTACTGTATGTTCTGTACTCCTAACCCTACCAATTAATCTAACCTTCAGAAAACATTTTGAATTTTTTTTTCTTTTTTAAATATTTCCCAAATGATGTTTAACAGGGCAAATTTTCACAGTATGTCTGATAATATTTTTTCTTCTGGAGAAAGGCTTATTTGTTTTATTTCGACTAGAATAAAAGCAGTTTTTAATTTTTTCAACACCATTTTAAGGAGAAAATTATTAGCCCCTTTAAGCTATATTTTTTTTGATAGTCTACAGAACAAACCGTCATTATACAATAACTTGCCTAATTATCCTAACCTGCCTAATTAACCTAATTAACCTAGTTAAGCCTTTAAATGTCACTTTAAGCTGTATAGAAGTGTCTTGAAAAATATCTAGTCAAATATTATTTACTGTCAGCAAAGATAAAATAAATCATTTATTAGAAATGAGTTACTAAAACTATTATGTTTAGAAATGTGCTGAAAGAATCTTCTCTCCGTTAAACAGAAATTGGGGAAAAAAATAATTCAGTGGGGCTAATAATTCTGACTTCAACTGTATTTATAATACTTATTTATGTGTGATTTATAAGCCATTTTCTAATGGATCAGTATCATCACAAGAAAACAAAAAACGCACAAAATATTACTTTGGTCCCCATAATGTGATGAATACCAGGACAACACAGACACGCATTGTTTTCCCCCATACTGATACCTGTATTATTTCTTGTGTCATTTGTAGTGCTTTACTGTTGCCTCATCCACATTTGCTTCATATTTTCATTTACTATAGTAGCATAGCTTCAGGACACATTTTATTTTTGATTGTTTGTTTGTTGGTGGTTTATTTGCCATCTTGGCTGATGACATGAGGTCTCAAGAGGGTTATTGCTCTTGTTTCTGAAGCTTGAGCTGAGTTGAGCTGTCTTTTATCATTGTACCCAGAAGATTCAACTCTCAAATTTAATATGGTTTTAAATTTTATTTATTTTATTTTATTTTATTTTATTTTGTTTTATTTTATTTTATTTTATTTTATTTTATTTTATTTTATTTTATTTTATTTTATTTTGTTTTATTTTATTAATTCATTCATTTATTCATTCATTCATTCATTCATTCATTTTCCTTCGGCTTAGTCCCTATTTTAGAGGTTGCCACAGCGGAATGAACCTCGGAATTAATTATTATTATTATTATTATTATTATTATTATTATTATTTTTATTATTATTATTACTATTTTTATTTATTTTTATTATTTTTATTATTATTTGTTTACATTTTATTTTATTTTATTTTATCTTCATTCATTCATTTTCTTTTTGGCTTAGTCCCTTTATTATTCTGGGGTCGCCACAGCGGAATGAACCGACAACTTATCCAGCATATGTTTTACGCAGCGGATGCCCTTCCAGCTGCAACCCATCACTGGGAAACACCCATACACATTCATTCACACTCATACACTATGGACAATTAGCCAACCCAATTCACCTGTACCGCATGTCTTTGGACTGTGGGGGAAACCGGAGCACCCGGAGGAAACCCACGCGGGGAGAACATGCTAACTCCACACAGAAACGCCAACTGACCCAGCCAAGGCTCGAACCAGCGACCTTCTTGCTGTGAGGCGACAGCATTACCTACTGCGCCACTGTGTCACCCTTTTATTTTATTTTATTGTATTTTATTTTATTGCATTGCATTGCATTGCAGCTGGAAGGGCACCCGCTGCATAAAACAAGTTGGCGGTTCATTTCGCTGTGGCGACCCCAGAATAATAAAGGGACTAAGCCGAAAAGATAGTTAATGAATGAAAATAAAATAAAATAAAATAAAATGTTAACAAATAAATAAATAAAAATAATAAATAAATGAAATAATAATAATAATAAAATAAAATAAAATAAAATAAAATAAAATAAAATAAAATAAAATAAAATAAAGTAAAGTAAAGTAAAGTAAAGTAAAGTAAAGTAAAATAAATTAATTAGAATGAGTTTATATGTATGAGTATGTATGTGTGTTTTCCAGCATTCCATTGCATTGCATTGCAACATGGTTTATATATCATACAGCCAGTGGTGGAAAGCCTACTGAAAAATCATACTCAATTAAAAGTACAATTACTTGCAAATGTAGTGCAAGTAAAGTAAAATTATGAGTGAAAAGTAGCCCTTTTACAAATACTCAAGAGTAGTGAGTTGAGTATTACGCTGTGAAAGTTTGATGTGTTTACATGCAGTTTGTGTGAAAACATTCTGTAGTGATTTTAGTTATTGTTTAAGGCCATTTGGTGATTTCAGTCCTCACACAGTAGGGTAGGTTACTTCAACTTCATCTTCATCTAAGCAGTCTCTCAGTCTTCGTGTGTAATGATTGTGTGTCTTTTTGGACCCTTTTAATGCTTCCACACTGTACATATTTGCTGCATTTATAAAGCACCCGTTTCTTGAGGTTGTTTTGTATGATGCCATTTTTTTATGAGGAATTTGATTGGATGGAAATCACAGGACAGATTATTCTACTTACTACTTTTTACTACTACTGTAATCAAGTGAATGTAAAAGTGCACATTTTAAAAATAATTGGTAAATTACAAATAAATAAAAAAAAATAACTACTTAATTACTGTAATTTGAGTATTTGTAATTTGTTACTTTACACCACTGCATACAGAATAAAGTATAAAACAATATAAATGTGAGTAAAATTTTATTTTTAGAAGAACAGTGTAAGATTTAAAAAGAAATGGAAAAAGATTCTTAGTAATATATAGGAGTTAAATATATTTATAACATAATTTTTATAGGATATAGAATTAATAAAAGAGTGGGTCACACTTTACATTAAGGTTTCATTAGTTAATGCATTCACTAATATGAACTAATGATGAACAATGCTTGTAGAACATTTATTAATCACCAATCAACATTTACTAATGCATTATTAACATCCAAATTCATGCTTGTTAACATTAGTTAATGCACCATGTGTTAACATGAACTAAGGGCGTACTCACACTGTGCTATCCGAACCGTGCCCAGGCCCGTTTCCTGGATCGTTTGAAAAGTGTGAGTGCTCTGAATCGGGCTCAGGCACGGTTCACTTAGCCGGCCCTGGCCCGGTTGGAAGAGGTGTGCCAGAGCGCGGTTCACTTGGACTTTGGCGCGGTACGCTTGTGTGTGAGTGCAAAACGTGCCTGAGCCCGAAACTGAAAGCGAGACGTGACTTTTAAGAGACTGTTTGACATGGATTAATTAATCATTCGTACTGTTCAATGAACGCAAACTGTCGTAGTTTATTAAAGACGCAAACCCCTCACTGCACGACAGCTGCACCTTCAGCAAACCTCATAATTCCTGCAGCACGAGGACTTTATGATTGATTATGAGCGTCAAAAGTGGCTGATCTGTTTGGTGAAATATTAGACTGCGTGTCACCGCATATCAAACGACTTAAACGATATAACTAAAGAAATCTCCATTGTGCTGAGTGAAAGCGCTTACTGAACAGCCAAAGCAATCTCACGGCAATTCGTAACTTTTTGATTTAGTGGCTAATTCGTATTTCGTACAATTTAGTACAATTTGCTCATCACCCAATGATGGTTGGGGTTAGGGGTGGGATTGGGTGCCACACCTCCTTTTTTAAATCGTACATTTTCGTAGGACTGAACTCGTACAAATTCGTACAAATTAGCCACTAAACTGACAAAACGTAAAATACTTACGTTTCCTCGTGAGATCAGGCTGGAACAGCACATCATCGATGACGTAAGTGTGCCCAGGCCAGAATGTAATGTGAGTGTGGGCCGTCGGTGGGGACCGGAGGGGGGACAAGTTTTGGCCCGGTTTAAGGCAACTGTACATAGTGTGAGTACACCCTAATAATGAACAACTGTATTTGCATTAACTATTGTTAATTAACATGAACGAATGTTGTAGTAAATGTATTGTTCACTGTTAGCGTATGTTAATAAACGAATTAACTAATAGTAACTAATGCAACCTTATACTAAAATGTTACCAAAGAGTGTTAGAATTAGAAAGTTAAAGCAAAGTTATTTGTAACATGAAAGAATAGAATATAAAGTGTTCGTGTTAGATAACCACAAAATATATATTTTTTTAGATTTCATACTTGTTTTGATTTTGAGATGGACATCGCTGAAAAACTGTGTGAGTGTGTCACATTGATTTGCTTCAGTGAGCTGATTCAAGAACAGATGTTGCTACTGTCAGGCTGAATCAAATCATTAACTCCACAATTCACAAGTCTTATCGCTTTAAAACGAGACCAAACCAGAGCACATCACTGCACTGAATCAGGCTAGTCCTAGCTTTGCGTGCCTGCTCAAGTCTGTTATTGAGAATACAATTGCTTTCTTTTAGCTCCGAATAATTACCAAAATGAAAATCCTTCCTCATCTATTATTCAAATCTTAAAAAGCTTTTCTAGAACGCCCAGCTAATCCCACAGCTGTGACCTCTGACCTTGAACCACTGCCCTCTGGCTGTCCCGCAGGAGCAGAGCCCCAGTAACCAGACCTCCCTGGCCATGATGCAGGAGCCACAGGAGGTGGTGGAGGAGACCGTGACCATAGAGGAGGACCCCGGCACACCCACCTCGCATGTGTCTGTGGTCACCTCTGAGGACGGGACAACACGCCGCACAGAGACTAAGGTATCTGTCCTTATAGGTGACACATTCTGAAGGGATGTAGGATTTAGAAATACAGTTGTTTACATATTGTTTATGATAAGTGATGGTAATAAGGATGGTAATACACAAAAGTGCTCATTCTGGATATCTGACAGGCATGTTCTTTAAATAGAATCGGTGAAAAGTCTCCCTCTTATACTGGGTTCACTCCAAATGCAAATTTAAGTATTTACTGAGGAATTCAAAATGATTAACCCTCTGGTGATTTTTAAAAAAAATGTTTCCCAAATGATGTTTAACAGAGCAAGGAATTTTTCACAGTATTTCCTATAATGTTTTTTCTTCTGGAGAAAATCTTATGTAAAAATCTTATGCTTATGTGTTTTATTTCAGCTAGTTTTTAACTTTTTAAAAATCATTTTAAGGTCAAATTATTAGCTTCCTTAAGCAATATTTGTTCAATTGTCTACAGAACAAACAATTGTTATACAATAGCTATGATTACATGCCGAAAATGCAAATTCAATTTCTGCGCAAAACTAGAATATCGCATATAAGACGTGCGAATAAAACAGCGTTTTCATCCAATGAGTCAAAGAGAACAAAATCGTCACTTCCTGATTAACTGTCACCAAATATCAACAGTAGAAATGAAATTTGCTGTGGTAGGAGAAGCTGCGTGAATCTTTTCTTTATTTAAAAAATGACTTTCATCTCAGTGTAATGCTAGGAATGAGTACTATATGGATTTAATGTGCAAGTAAAATAATACTTTATGGACGTAGTCAATATAGCAAAGAACAAGTTCCAAAAGACATATAAACAAACAAAAGATATAAGGAAACCCACTACAACGGGGATCAGGGAACAGGCAGGAACAGAGTAGCAGATCTGGGAATCAGACGGAATTCACAACCTGAACACAAACAGAGAGCACATCAAAAACAACAACGAACTGACACGAGACAAGAGACGCTCTCTCCAGATATAGCCTAGATAACGAGTCGCAGCTGGCAGGCTGATCAGGAATCAGGACTCTACATAGCACGTGACATAACACTGACGTAACACTGACATAACAGACACACGTGGAACACCAAAACAAAACAAAACAAAACAAAACAAAACAAAACAAACAAAACAAAACAAAACAAAACAAAACAAAACAAAACAAAACAAAACAAAACAAAACAAAACAAAACAAAACAAAACAAAAAAAAACAAAACCATGTGACCAAACAGACATTCAGAAGTGCGCACAATGAACTTGTAGTAGCGTTTGAAGCCATAAGACGCAGAGCATAGACGCTCTTGACAGTTCTGGAGATAATTGATAATATAATAACACTAATACTGAAATGGTTAAGGCATTTTAGAATGACCTAAACAACATTTCAGTTGTTTTACAGTGTGCCCAGCTTGCTCGTTTGTCCATTCACACATTTTTTAGTGATCACATGATCTCTTACAACAAAATCACATGACTTTTTTTAATACTATTTTAAAATATTATTTACTGTCATCATGACAAAGATAAAATAAATCAGTTATTAGAAATGAGTTATTAAAACTATTATGTTTAGAAATGTGTTGAAAAAATCTTCTCTCTGTTAAACGGAAATTGGGGAAAAAACATACAGGGTAGCTAATAAATCTGACTTCAACTGTATGTAAGTAAATTACATACAGTTTCAATGCAAACGTTCAAAAATTCCACTCGAGGTGAAAAAAATCTCTTGAGTAAATTAGAGCGAGTGACACGATGACGGTGTTCTATTTACGTTTGGTGCCCAGCATAAGAGATGAGGTATTTGACACTAAACATAACAAAAATGTAATATCAGAATTTACTGAAGATATTTATGCATTGTACGTACAATTATAGTACAAATTATTAATATTATGGATAGTTTACATAATAGAGAAATGTGTGGGTACGCTCAAAAAAAAAAAAGATGTTGGCTGTTTGTTCAAACTGCTTATTTAAAATGAGCTGAAATGACACAATTCTTGAGGTTTTTTGGGGGACAACCTGTGTGTTTTATGTTCAACCCACCTAAATTTATAAAAATAATAAGTTAACTTAATTCCTTTATGTGTTTTTTTAGTATTAATACTAATACTGTCCTGTTTTAATGTTTATTTATTTTGCTGTTGTTTATGTTTGTCATTTTAGTTTAAGTAATTGTTTGTGCCTTTTTTTTTACTTTTTTTATTAGATTTGTTTTTAAATAGTTGTGGATAAAACAACTTTTTTGATAGAACTAAACTTTTTTTCAGTTAGTTGACAAGACAATATTTATTTTTGAAGCTTTTTGTAAGTTAAGTTTTTTTTTCACATTAATTTCAGATATTTTTACCTCACCTCTTTTAGTTCATGGATTTTCGAACAATTAAAATAACAACACTGGCAAAACCCCTTTGTCCAGATTAGTGTGCTGTGTTGGTATAGGTTACAGTACTGTAAGTCAGATGGTTCCAGAACAATCTGGCGTTCTATTTTATCCAATTAGCTCTTTAGTGATAAGACAAAGGGATTAACATGACATACCGGTACTTATTTATCTTTTAAAGCTCAGCTCTTTTATACCAGAGGTTGCTAATAAATGCTTAGACTTGAATGTGTAAGACTTCAAAAGCCTGAACATGTTTACTCCTTAAATCCAAAAAAGAAACTGTCTAGGTAATAACAACAGGGCTGTTTAGATTCATCTGTTTGCAGGTATGTTGTACTTTTGAAAGTCACACACTCTTGATACGCCTTTGCTTTTGTTTTGTTGTTCCTAAAAGGACAATGTGACTAATATGAAGGTGAGTTAAAATCTCTCCCTCACATACGCTTTCTCACACACGCCTCTTGTCAGTCACCATTATTTGTGCCCATCGAAGCTCAACAATGCACAGCATTGCAGCGCTGGTGTGAAATCACTGCATAAAGCTTTGATTGGCAGAGCGGTCACCTCTTAACACCCTTTACTGCTACAGTCCTGCACACACATCTACTCACCCCTTGCAGATTCTGATAAATCTTTCACCTTTTTTTAAATAATAGCAGAGAAAATTTATGAAAATTTTGATTTAAATTTGTTTTTTATTATAATTGTTGTTGTTATTGTTGTTATTATTATTGTTTAATGCAATACTGATGAGGCTATGGTTATGTCAACTGAATGAGCAGAGTTAATGAGAAGATGCTGTTTTGCCATATTGTTAGATGCGGTATGTCACACTGCTAATTAGCCACTATGACAGGTGCGCTGATGGCTTGTCATGGAAATGTTGACACTGAATGTTGCTCACTGTGTGCACACAGAACTTTTGTTTTGAATACACGTGATCTAAACAGATACAGAGATTAACATGCGCATTAACACTGCATTTTTAATTGAACTGAGGAAAAACATACTGTATGTAAATATGCTGTAGCTAATGACTGAATGATGTTAAAGGAGTCAAGAAAGTTAAGTTTCTTAAGTTTTTTAAGTTTATTTATTGAGGCTATTTAATGAAGTTTCACTAAAAAAACATTTAACAGGTTATTTATTTGTTATTTACAGTTGAAGACTAAATAATTATACGATCTTCTGTGAAATTTAAATACATTTTCAAATATTTTCCAAGTGACGTCAATCTGAGAGAATATTTTCTCAACACATTTTAAAGCTTAATGGTTTTAATCACTAACTTGTAATGACTCATTTATTTTGTCTTTGCCATGATGACACTATAAAATAGTTTACTAGATATTTTGCAAGATACCGTTATTCAGCTTAAACTGAAGTTCAGTGCAATTTCAAGCCTTAACTAGGGTAATTAGGTTAACTAGGCAGGTATTTAGGCAAGTCATTGGACAACAGTGGTTTGTTCTGTAGCCAGTCAAAGAAAACAATTTCTTAAGGGGGCTAATAGTATTGACCTTAGCCATTTTTCAGTCATTCATTTTCCTCCAGCTTAGTCCCTTTCATCATCAGGGGTCGCCAAAGCAGAATGAACCTATCCAGCAAATGTTTTACACAGCGGATGCACTCTTAGCAGTTTTTACAATATTATTTTGTATTCTGGAGTAGGACTGTGTGATTCGGGGAAAATATCTAATTGTGATATTTGTTTAACAGATATTGCCATTTCGATTTAATTAGCGATTTTTAATTTTGTAGTCAAGCTTCAGCTCAACAATCTATATCGTAGCTTCTTACTGCTGAAATGCAGTGAGTGTTAGTTAAAAAAGGAATTGAGGGGACTTCCGGTGACGTCATGTGGCTAGTAGCAGCTTAAAGAAATTGCTCCGTTCATATACGAAAATAATTCCTAACTAAATTACATAAAACTCGGCGAATTTTCACTTAAACAAAATGACATCATCCCTGAGAGGTAGGGGAGCGCAAAAACAGGAACAGGTTAAGGACAAGGGAGACAATTTGAAGCAGTTGACTCTGAAACAAGCCTCGTGTTCGGCGGCGGTTGCAGATGCTAGCTCGCATGACTCTGGGTCAAGAATATTGGAGGAACTCGAGAAAATGAGGAAAGATAATCAAGAGGGACATGCGCAAACTCAGCTCTCCTTAACGAGACTAGAAACGGCTTTTAAAGGACTAAAAGATGATGTGACAAATTTGGAAAAGAGAACCTCGGAGGCGGAGGACCGTATTAGCGCTAACGAGGACACTGTGAAGCGCCATGAGCAGGCCATTCGACACTTGTTGCAGCGCGACATGCACTTGAATGCGCGCTGCGAGGACATGGAGAATAGACTACGAAGAAACAACCTGAGAATTTACCGTGTGCCAGAGGGAAGTGAAGGAACAGATGTAAAACTTTTCGTACAAGAGCTGCTTAAATCTGCCCTTCAATTACACCCAGAGATGAACATCAGCATCGAGAGAGCTCACAGAGCACTCACCGCCAGACCTAGAAATCCAGACGCTGCCCCGCGATCCCTGATTGTGAAGTTTCTGGACTACTCCATCAAAGAGTCTATTCTAAGGAAAGCATGGGAGCAAAAAAAAGTGATGTATAAAGAAGGACAAATATACTTGGATCATGACTTCTCGCCCGAACTGCAGAAGAAAAGATCGCTTATGCGTGACGCAGTTAAACAACTGCGAACGAAAAACATCAGAGCCAGGTGTATTTTTCCTGCACAGTTGAGAGTGGGCCTGGAAGACGGTGAGAAAATCTTTCCGACGATGGCAGATGCTCAACCTGTACTTGAGAAGATGGGGGTGAAGGTGCGCGTGGACGAGAGGGAACGGCTGGAAGCGGAGCTCTCCAAACGCGGATGGAGCACCGCGGGAGCAAAAACATGGAGCGGCCCTCGAACACATTCATGTGCAGGGATCGAATCCTTTTTCACACCACAAAGGAGTGAGCTGTTTTTCTCTTCTTTCTTTTTCTTTTTTCCAGTATTGTTTCTTTGCCGAGTACATCTCATGTTTGAGACTGATACCAGTTAGGAGAATTATAATAAACGGTTTTAACGCTGGACGGGGTGGGAGGAAAAACGAGTGGAGTTTCATCCTTCCACGGCTTGGCGCGCAACAGACTGCCCTAAGAACCGGACGCAGCGACGCAAAACGTTTAGTTTTGTTTTCCACGGAGGACCAGTCACCATCCTCTGCCCAGGAAACATCGGGGACTGGATTTTTCAGGTTTGATAACTGACGGATCCAGTCTGGCATGTGGAAGTCTACATTGTTTTGTTCATTTTTGTTCTGTTATGTTCTTAATGTTTTTTATGTCCTGAGATTGAAAATGAGCCAATCCTTGCCAATATGTAAAAAACCTTTTTCTTTTTTCCCCATGATGAATAACTTCATAGTAGCTACAAGATGAACAATCTAATTTGTGTTACTTATAATGTTAAAGGGCTGTGTAGCCCCATTAAGAGGAAAAAAGTATTCAACCAATTAAAGAAATTTAACTGTGCTATAGCTATGCTTCAGGAGACACATCTTTCAGAAAATGAGCATTTAAAGCTGAGGAGGGAATGGGTTGATCAACAATATAGCTCCTCATTCCTCAATGGGAGAAAGAGAGGCGTCGCAATTCTTTTCAATAAATCTATTTATTTTTGTCATGAAAAAAATTTTTGTGATAAAGAGGGGCGGTATGTGATGGTAATTGGAAGTATATGGGGCATTAAAATAACTTTGCTTAATTTATATGCTCCAAATGAGGACAACCCAATTTTTTTCAAGAAGATGGCATCATTGATAGCAGATAAAGCAGAAGGGATTATTCTAATGGGCGGGGACTTTAATTGTGTTTTGAGGGCTGCTGTAGATAGGCTCCCTGCTGGTTCAGGTTCAAAATCCCCAAAAATCTCTGGCTCTTTTAGCACTGATGGGGGAATTGGGCTTGGTTGATGTCTGGCGCAGCCTACATCGCAAGGAAAGAGATTTACTTTTTTCTCACAGGTTCACTGTGCCCACTCAAGGTTGGATATGTTCCTGATGTCGGGAACAGACTCCTTTAGAGCCACTGAATGTAATATAGAAACAATTACCATCTCAGATCATGCTCCAGTATGTTTGAAATTAAAGATGAGCCCAAATAATAATTTCAAATATTGGAGAGCCAATGTATCTATATTAAATAAAGAAATAGTTAAACAAGAATTACAAAAAAGCATTATTGACTATCTTGAATTTAATGATAAGGATGGGGTGTCTCCAACAGTTTTATGGGAGGGAGCCAAATGTGTCCTAAGGGGCAATATTATTGCAATTTGTTCCAGATTAAAAAAAGAGAGAATTGCAGAACAATTAGAATTAGAAAATAAAATCAGAACATTGGAAAGAGAATTTCAGACAACTCGGACGGATGACTTACTTGACAAACTAAATGAGACTAAACAACAACTGAACAACTTGTTAACTTATAAAGCAGAGGGGCAGCTGCGATTTACAAACCAAAAATATTATGAATTTAGTAATAAGGCTAGTCGTTTGTTAGCATTTCAGCTGCGTAAATCACAATCAAGCAGAGTGGTGCATAAAATAAAATGTCCAAAATCTGGGGATATGATGCACCAACCGAAGGAGATTACAAAGGCATTTGCTAACTATTATCAGGAGTTATATAGGGAAGAGGACTGCCCAAATAAGATGGAAAAGACTGAAAATTTGCTTAAATCAATTAATCTTAGTAAACTGTCCGAGGAGGAAGCTGACCAAATAACAAGCCCAATAACAAAAGAAGAAATTAAAAAAAAGCATTATAAAACTTAAAAATAACAAATCCCCAGGAGTGGATGGACTCCCTGGAGAATATTACAAAATGTTTGAAAAAGAGCTGACGCCAATTTTGCACAAGGTATACAATTATGCCCTCTCAGAAGGTGTTCCCCCCCGATCATGGTCTGAAGCCATTATTAGTGTCATCCATAAAGAGGGCAAAGATCCAACACTCTGCACCTCTTATCGCCCCATCAGCCTTCTATGTGTTGATCTGAAAATACTTACGGCCATCATTGCAAACAGAATTCAAAACCACATAAGAAAACTTGTAAAACCTGACCAGACTGGTTTCATTGCACAGAGACAAGGAACAGACAATGTCAGAAGAGCCTTAAATCTCCAAATAATAGCGCAAAAAAGGAATATTCCATCAATGCTTCTCAGCTTAGATGCTGAGAAGGCGTTTGACAGAGTGGACTGGGCCTTTCTGCGGCAGACTCTCAGACACATGGGTTTTAATGACACTTTTATTAAATGGATCCAAACATTTTATAAAGACCCCAGATCAAGAGTAAGGGTTAATGGCCACTGCTCTGATTTTTTTCCACTGGGACGCGGCACTAGACAGGGTGAAGTCCTCTCCCCCTCTTTATTTGCACTTAGCATAGAGCCGCTGGCCGAACTGATTAGATCCAATCCTCTTATACAGGGAATAAGAGACGAAACCAATGCACCTCATAAGTTGTCTCTTTTTGCTGATGATATTTTATTATTTTTGGAAAATCCAATTGCCACCATCCCTGCCTTGCTCCAAAGCCTTAATGAGTATAGTACTGTATCGGGATATAAAGTTAATACAAACAAATCTGAAGCATTAATGATTGTTGGGAACTGGCCATCACAGTTAGATAATTTGGTCTCATTTAGACACTCCACACAGGGGTTTAAATATCTGGGAGTAACAATTACCCCTAAGACCACTCAGCTGTTTCATCTAATCATGAAAAGTTATTTAGGCAAATTAAAACCGATTTGAATAGATGGGATATACTTCCACTCTCTCTCCTAGGAAGAATTGAAGGTATTAGAATGAATGTTCTACCAAGATTGCTGTTCATGTTTCAAAGCCTCCCTGTTGTTGTACCACAATCTGCTTTCAAATCATTAGAAAATTGCATTTCAAAATTCATTTGGCAGAACAAAAGGCCAAGAGTGCGCCTTAAAATTCTGATGTCAGATAAGGGTAATGGTGGTCTGAGGCTGCCTAACATAAAAATGTATTATTGGGCTGCCCAAATAAGAGCAATTGTGGCCTGGATCATTCGTGATCCAGAAACAATATGGGTCTCCATGGAGGAGGAGTCAATGCCTGGAATATCTCTATCGAGGCTCCCATTTATTGGTCTAGAGACACAGAAGAAAATAAAGATAGAAAATTTATGGGTTAAAAACACTCTAAAAATCTGGAACCAGGTACAAAAACAATCAAGAGGATTGGTGGCCCTATCACGAGCCATGTCCATAAGCAGGAATATTGAATTTCTTCCATCTCTAACGGACAGGGGCTTTGAGAAATGGGCGGAAAAAAAGCTTATTACTGTAAACCAACTCTTTGAGGGAAATGTAATGAAATCTTTCTCCCAACTAAGAAACAAGTTTAATCTACCCTCAGGGGACCACTACAGATATTTACAAATAAGGGACTATTTAACAAAACATAAGAATTGGGAACAGTTCAGAAGAGAACCAACAAACATAGAAAAACACTTGATTCATCTGATTGAAAACAAGGGTGTAATGAAAAAACAAGTGTCCTTAATTTATTGCAAAATGATGAAAGATATGTCGGATAATACACAGCATATAAAACAACAATGGGAAATGGAACTCAATGTGACATTGGATGATGATACTTGGGTGGGTATTTGCTCTGGTTGCCATAAGGGGGGTGGGGAGCCAAATATGGAAGGAGTTTGACTGGAAGTCTAAAATCCGATTTTTCAGAACACCACTAAAATCTTTCCATTCTGGTAGTTGGGGCAGCAATAAGTGCTGGAGAAACTGTGGACTGGTGGGAGATCAAACGCATATATTTTGGGACTGTCCCATTGTTCAAAATTTTTGGACCGAAGTTAAGGGGATCTTAGAAAAGCTCCTTAAAGTGAATCTCTCTTGGGACCCTTTAACGTTTTACTGGACATATTTCCGGACGATCTGTCCCATGATCAGGAAACTTTGCTACATCTCCTGCTAATGGCTGCAAGAAAAATTATAACAATTAACTGGTTTAAACCTGAACCACCCACGGTGTCACAGTGGATACAGAAAATCAGACAGTTATATTCAATGGAACAGTTGACAGCACAAGTTCAGCTGAAGACTCACACCTTTGAAAGAAGATGGGGACCAGTCCAAAGCCTCATTGGATAGGTCACTTAGGTCTCTTAAGTTTGTATGTTTGCTTGAAGTTTGTCTATTTGCTGCCTTTTTTCTTTTTCAGATTTTTCCTCAGATCTCTATTGTCACTATATATATATATATATATCTTTATTTGTGAGCTCGGACCCAATCTCAGGACTGTGTGTTTTTTTTTTTTTTCTCATTATTGTTTGTATTTATCTTGACTGTTGTCAATAAAGTTCAAAAAAAAAAAAAAAAAAAAAGGAATTGAGAAGATAATAACTTACTTAAACATATATTCACATTTATTTTTAAATATTCAGAAATGAAACACTTATTTTTCTCTAGAGCAAACAGTAAACACAAATAAAATGACTTACCTTTCTGTAAACTATTTAAACTCAAATTAGAGAGACAGTGTAGCTTTTTATAAAAACAAAAAAAATAATAATTATAAAAATACAGAACACTCAGCAAACTAACATGGCTGAAACAACTCTGAAATTGTACTTTGCTGTTGCTTGCTACTAGATCGAGCGTCACTGGTAATACTTTCAGTTGACTTTAGCAAGACACTAATCGCTCAATTGGATAGTAAGACTATCACACACAGACGGCACTCACGCATTTGGGTGGGGGAAAGTAAATAATACATATATATTTCATATCACAGCCTCTTGCGATTAGCTAATCGCAATGTTTCAAATCACGATTGCGATTCGATTTCGATTAATCTCACAGCCCTATTCTGAAGAAATGAGAATATCTTCAGAAGATAAATATAATAAGAAATAATAACTGCATCCCAAATTGCATACTTGTGCTCTATTCCATGCCGTTTTGTATTCTGTAAGTAGTGTAATTTAAAAAACTAGAATCATAAAAGAATAAATGCACTTTTAATACCTGGATGATGGACTTATTCAACCGTTAAAAACAAGTGTGGAATATTGAACACTTCAGTCACTCAACGGCAGAAAGGGCAGAGCTAATGGTTGGATTAATGTATTTATTTTGGATTATTTGTTAGTATTTTAGGTAGTAATTTGGTAGTCATTTATTTGGTAATTTGGTAGTCATTTATTTCCCTAATTAGGCAAACATTAAATGTTGCCTGGGAAACAGTTTTAATTTCTGTTTAGTAAAAAAAATCATTAGTGTTCCATTTTGGACGACACTAAACTCAAACACTCAGTTGATTGTATAAGTGCATAACAAAAGTCTATAGTGTATAGGTACGTACACAGTGTATGGGTCATTTGGGACGCAACTACTGTGACAATTTACTTACGCTGTTAAACATCACTTTTATTTGCAAAAAAATATAAAATTCACAGAAAGTCTAATAATTTTGTCTGTATTTATTTAACCAGGAATGTCAGGAATGACTCTTCATTTGTTCATTTCCCATCCCAATCATAAACCCCATCCCATTCTTACAACTGGTTGCAAACTTACAGTTATATCTGCCTTTGTGCAGTAAACAACTGATGGATAAAATTAAGTTGTCCTATTTTTCTTTTTTCAACAATCGGTTTCGCTTGGATATGCATAACAATATTAAAGTTCTTCTGTTACATTACAACTTAAAATTTATGTTAATGCGTTTCTTCAGGCCAGAACAAATTTCACAACAAACGTATTATGATCGCTCTTATATTTCAAAAATGCTAAACATCTTACTCTCCCAAGGGGTATGTAAACAGAAAAAAGGATTATGTAAAGTGCACAAAACATAGCAGTGTGCACACAAAAACAAACAGCTATGGATATAGTATGCAAGCATTAACCAATGTGCAGATAGAAAAGGCTCTGTTCTGACAGCTGATAGATAGTGAGAGGAAGAGAAGCCTACAGTAAGATAATGCTGCTGCTGCAGTTTCCCATCATTAAAACCACTCACACACCACCAAACCTATGAAACACACTGTGAAATAACATCAGCGAGTGTGAGATGCATGTGTGCACACGTGTGGGTTCTTCTGTCACAGTACTTATAGTCAGAGAAATGCAACAGTTCTGCTAACACGCACATACTGTATGTTTCATACCAAAGATGGTGGCTTCATGTTTATTCAATTCAGTTCAATTCCTCTTTGTTTACAATATAGATTCTAAGCCAATGTAAGCCAAAGCAGCTTAATATAGATGAAAAATGATCATGTTTATCATAACATCATGTTTTCCACAACATCAGATCTAATGATCATATTCTGCTGAGGTAGATAGATAGATAGATGGATGGATGGATGGATGGATGGATGGATGGATGGATGGATGGATGGATGGATGGATGGATGGATGGATGGATGGATGGATGGATGGATGGATGGATGGATGGATGGATGGATGGATGGATGGATGGATGGATGGATAGATAGATAGATAGATAGATAGATAGATAGATAGATAGATAGATAGATAGATAGATAGATAGATAGATAGATAGATAGATAGATAGATAGATAGATAGATAGATAGATAGATAGGCAAGAAATGTTACAACTTAACTGTTTGTTTCTTTTTAAATATGAAAATATTTGAAAGAAGAGGTTCATTTACTTTATTCAATCATTTTATTAGATGCCATTTATAAGATTGCAGAATATCATATGCAGCTGTCACGATCGGTGGGTGGGGAAAAAGGAGGCGAGGACCCAAGCGCAGAGTTTGGATATTTATTTATAATAAAATGAAACAAAAAGGCAAAATAAACAACCCCGAGGGGGAAAACACACAAATAAACTTTACTAGACTGGGCCGGGTGGCAAGGATTAAGACAGGGACACAACAGGACAAGGCGATGTACGATGACGAACTGGCACAGGACAGCAGACATGAGGAGATTTTAAGCTGAAGTAAATTAACACAAACAGGTGAACATGATAAATAATGGGTTAACAAGGAGGGTAGGGCTAGACAATACAAGACTAGAACACGCAGCCAATGAGAGAACTCATTAACCGTGTGTTCTCAAGACAACACAGAAGCACACCACAAAAAGCACGCGGTCACAATGTAAACATCCAACCACGTGCTTAGACAACACCAACAGACGCAAGACACGAGCACACGATAGATGAACACCTTACCGTGCGCTCACACATAAGCACCACGCATGCTTCATCCCAGCGCCAACCGAAACCAACCAGACTGAGACGCTGAGAATGAAACAGAGCGATGCCGACAGAACAAAACAAAGACAAGAGCGCGCGCGTCACAAGCGCGCACGCAGGCCGTACACGCTCGCATCAAGCGGGAGCGCGCACGGCCCGCACGCACTCATGACAGCACGCACCCAGAGACACAGACACACAATGACAGTAAACTAGTGCCCGACCCGAGAAAACTCAAGCCGAGCACAACAGGGCATGGACAAGACAGAGCTAGTGTCCGGACTCTGCCACCAAACAAGAATTTACAAGACCAAAGTGGCAGAACCCTGACAGCAGCATAGATGGATTTCACTTCCATGTTTTCAGTGAATGACCATTGGTGGAAAAAAATGCCTTTGCTTAGGTTATTTTGGAATAGTGAAATTATTTTAAATGCTTAAAGTGTTTTGTATCGACATAAGGATTTACAGTAAACTAGTTGATTAGTGACAAAAAAATGCCTCAGGTTGGCTTAAATGTAAGGTTACACAAACTTTATGTAATATTAATTGCATTACATAAGAAAATATATTATTTAAGTACATATAAAACATTAATTGAGCATTCCTTTAGCAGCCTTAGAGCTTGCATGTAGGAGCCTCAGATGAGTTTGTGTGTATTTAAGGGTTAGTTCACTCAAACATTTAAGTTCTGTTAACTCTTGATGGCGTTTAAGTCTTAATTAACTCATGATTTACTCTAAAACTCTTGAGTAAGTGAGCGCTTGATCTGTCAAAACTAAGTGAAACAGAGATGATTTGACAGGATGTTTTTGTTTTAAAAAGTCTAATAATTAATAATCAGCTTCATGTACTATACAGCAATAGCTGCTAAGAAGAGTCTTCATTATATAAGAACAAATCCCATCCTGTATTGATTCAACATAGGTCAAGCTATTTATTTTTCTAATACTGAATGATTCTGTATTTTAAGGGACAGGTGGCCATTGACCTTCATGCATCATCGCCTTACATTGTACAAGCTTTTACTGATAACTCTGTTCTTGATCCACACTTACAGTAGCCTGCTACTGTACTTGTAAATTACTGGTAATGTTACAACTTCTCAATCTTAGAGAAAAAGGTCACTGGAGTGGTAGATATACTGTACACTATTTATATAGTATGCATGCAAGATAGAAGTGATAGATCTAAGTGATTTAAACCTTTGTACTGTATTCACCCCTAAATGGTGCAAATTGGTGCCCTTATAGAGGGAACTAAAGTACTGTACAGTATATTATTTCATAAGTGCTATGTATTAGTCCATTTTGGAAAGATACCACCCCTGTGAGACATTTTGTATATTCTTTGAATGTATCAGTAAATAGCAGATTTACCAGTATTTTTGAAAAGGTTATGTTTACACATGATCTCCTAATGGTAGTTTGCCAGTAATATAGCAGTAAAGACTGTATATGTGAAGGAGGCTCATGTGTTTCTCTCTTCCATTTCTGTCGATTTCCTTCTCTTGGAAATCGCCCAGCAAGATGAATGTTCTATTAAATGCGGAAATTACTCTTTTGTCAGAAACAAATTGAGACAATAAAAAAAATAATATTTTGTCTCAAAGGCATTCGTGTGTTTTCCTGTTTAGCCAGATAATTTATATTCACACAAATTAATTCTCTGGCCCAGTTTGTTATTTGGTCTGTTCTGGACTATTAACGAAGCTTCATGGGGAAAAGTCCTACTTTTTAAACAAGCTTTCATTTAGCTTGTTTCCTTTCACTGTTATAAAACTTGACATTTCCATTTCCATACAGCTGTGTGTACCTTTCTGACTCATTCCTCCTGAACTGACATGCTTTCACTATAGGTCACCAAGGTGGTTAAAACCATCACACGTCGAACCTTCCAGCCGGTGATCCTGACCGAGTCCAAACCATCCACTCCTGTTCCTCCATCTACACCAACACCATCTGAGACCAAACCAGTAAAGAGTGTTTCTGCTTGACGTGTCTCCTTCATCTCACTAACTCTATAACTCACGGCTGGTGTGGCAGCGCTCTGTTGAACTAAATAACCAGCGAGATCATAAAACCCTTATGGAACTGTAAAATCCGGCCATGACGCCTGCATGCACCTTTTTAACAGGCCCACATTAGAAAACACAGTCGTGGCTGTAGATAGACACCTTTCATTAGAGGCAGAAGTAGCCTTGGTGGTTAAACTCAGTCTAAATATAAACCTCAGTGTCCTTCAACCTTTTTAAAAGTGTTTAAACTTGCCTGCGTTGCACACACAGTTTCAATAAGGCTTTTTAAATTCAACATGAAATCAATTTAAAGTAAATCAAGTAAAAAAAGTTTGGGATCCACATCCGTAATTTGAGCAAAACAGTAATATCATTCATTTTGGTTATGATTTACAGAAGACACTGTAGTGTAAGAATATCAACAAATTGTATTAGGTGTATTTTAAAACTAGTATGATTTTTAGACATACACTGTAAAAAATTAATTAACAGTTTCCATATGCTGTGGTTCACAAGTGGGGTTTTTGGGGTGGTTATTTATGGTTGTAAATTGCACAGGACGTTGATCAATGCTCTGTCGACTTTTGATATTGAAAATTAAATCTGTAGTTTAACAGTGACTTTTATTGACATTTTAGTAGTTTGAAAGTAAGTCATGGATAAGAAATAATATATAGAGAAATAAGTCTATAAAATGTACTAGCAGTTTTTCAAACTTATCAAGGTTAAAAGATGTTGGAAGAAAGATCAAGGTCCTATAATGCAATCCAAAAGCATAAATAAACTGGGAAAAATAAAAACGTGAATCACAAAATATGAAAAACTGCTCATTTTTGGATATTTTTATACACTGTATGAACCGTTCTATCTCATGATAACAATGTAGGTCCAAAATACTAATAAATATCATTTTTATTCTTTATACTTTGCTCATTCATACTTTGCTTAGTTATCAGTAAGTTGTTAATCTTTAAATGTATATATATAGATTGATTGATTTTGTATGTTTCCAGCAAAAAAAAGCATAATATTTTCATAATATTTTCATAATATTTTCATAATATTTTCATAATATTTTTATAATTTCCATTAAGAACTTTTGAGAAGATTTATCCCCAATATGACTAAGAACATTTGTATTTTCGAGCAACTTTTTCAAATAATGTTGAATTAATTGTATTATAAATAAGTTGGGGCGACGCAGTGGAGCAGTAGGTAGCGCTGTCGCCTCACAGCAAGAAGGTCGCTGGTTCGAGCCTTGGCTGGGTCAGTTGGCGTTTCTGTGTGGAGTTTGCATGTTCTCCCTGTGTTCGCGTGGGTTTCCTCCGGGTGCTCCGGTTTCCCCTACAGTCCTAAGACATGCGGTACAGGTGAATTGGGTAGGCTAAATTGCCCGTAGTGTGTATGGATGTTTCCCAGAGATGAGTTGCAGCTGGAAAGGCATCCGCTGCGTAAAACATGTGCTGGATAAGTTGGCGGTTCATTCCGCTGTGGCGACCCCGGATTAATAAAGGGACTAAGCCGAAAAGAAAATGAATGAATGAATAAATAAGTTGCTGAGGCACAGTATTACAAATAAAAAACTCTAATAGAAATTGTAAAAAAGAAAATGTTTTTCTGCTTCTGCTGTACCCGTGGCTTATGAAAGCTCTGTTGATGTACTGATGTTTTCTTTTCAAAAACTGTTGATGCACAACTGTCCAACTAATGCAGGGGTCTCAAACTCCCGACCCGTGGGCCATTTACAGCCCGCCATCCTCCTTCCTCCTGACCGCAACTGACTTCAATAATATAACGAGATTTGTCCCCCCAAAACATAGTTTTGAATCACTATCATTATTGTGCTGTTGTGTATAACCACTTGGGGTTTAGACCCCCCACCTATTGGACGTTTAAAGTACTGTTGTATATTATACTGTATTTCAGTTTTACTTTTGTTTTATCTCAGCGTGCGGTCGAGAGTAACGCACATGCAGATTACTTCTGGGGCTGATTTAAACGTTGAAATAAATGTGCATAAGTGCTCTATTTTTACTAAAGGTCTATTTTTGTAAATATGGGGTCATTTGATTATTATCAGTTTTATACCGCCTGTATTTTGTTGAACAAACACTTTTTCATGGCTTAAACATTATGCTGGTGGTGTAACAAATATGCTAATTTTGCTAATATTTGATTCAAATGGTCTCATTTAATAGATTTTCTTCATATGCGTATTGAGATTTCTATGAAAACTATGTACATTTTACTGCTGGTTGAATTGAACAGGTTAAAGAATTTATACTTACTTTTCCCCTTTTTGTTGTAGCTTTACAAACAGAAAAATACTAAGAAAAACAATTGCCAGTAAAGTCAGTAAAGTTATCCCCCCAAACTGCTTTCTGCTGTTCTTACGCCATCTGTTAAACTTTTGGTAAAGCAACAATTGGTTGGAACATAATAATATGTTTAACAATAGCATAACAATATTTATGACATTATTATTATGACTATGTAAATATAAAAATGCTAATTTAAAGAGCCACAGATATATTTCAGCAGTTGTGTGAAGCAAAAAACACATGCTGATTTGCATTATCACTGTTGACAGGTAATGCTTGAAATATAAGCATCATGTCTGTTGTCCTATAAGATACATCAATTCTGTCACTTTTTTTCTTGTGCTTGAATGTTAAAACATCCCTCCTATGAATTGTCAGTCAATACAAACACGCTTTCTTATTGTCCAAAACTCATTTGTTAAAGCAGGATTTCTGCATCTCACAACCATCCGTTGGTGTGTGTTTTAACATTTTCTATTAACCTCACGTGTGGGTGTTAAGGGGTGTTCACACTGACAGTGATTTGTGGCGACAGAGCAACCTAAACTCTTTTATTTCAGGCAGCATGAGCAATACAGACAATTGGCGATGCAACAAAGTAGCAACACTGGCAGCAACCAGTAGGAGTGCAGACAGTCATTACAGCTACACGTGTAATTCACCTCATGAATACAGTTGGATTTTGCAATCGGGTACAAATGCCAAGCACAGCAGTTTGGCGACCTCCTCCATTTAAATTAGCATCAGTGTGATCGCTGCTTTGATCCTAATGATGTTTGCTAAGATGAACTGTAGTTCCCCCAATGTAGCTGTATTAGCTGCAGTAGAGTGATTCTGTAATTGCAGGTACATTTGGTTTCCAAAGCTGTCATTATTTCTGTTATTTGTTTAAATTATATTTTATGGTTATTATTAATTAATGTACTCCTTTTCATGGATCACAAAATCTGACAAGCCATAACAGTAGGTCATAAAAGCCTTATATAATACTGAAAATCATGCTTTCCTGCTGTCTTAATTAGTCAGTATATATTTTTTATGAATATATATATATATATATCTATATATATGTACAGTTGAAGTCATAATTATTAGCCCCCCTGAATTATTAGCCCCTCTGTTTATTTTTTCCCCCAATTTCTGTTTAACGGAGAGAAGATTTTCTCAAAACATTTCTAAACATAATAGTTTTAGTAATCATTTCTAATAACTGATTTATTTTATCTTTGCCATTATCACAGTAAATAAAATTTGACTAGATAATGTTCAAGACACTTAAAGTGACATTTAAAGGCTTAACTAAGTTAATTAGATTAACTAGGCAGGTTAGGGTAATAACGATGGTTTGTTCTGTAGACTATGGAAAAAAAATTTAGCTTAAAGGGGCTAATAATTTTGTCCTTAAAATGGTTTTTAAAAAATTAAAAACTGCTTTTATTGTAGCTGAAATAAAACAAATAAGATTTTTTCCAGAAGAAAAAAATATCAGACATAATGTGAAAATGTCCTTGCTTTGTTTAACATCATTTGGAAAAAATAAAAAAAAATTCAAAGGGGAAGAGTTCTGACTTCAACTGTGTGTGTGTGTGTGTGTGTGTGTGTGTGTGTGTGTGTGTGTGTGTGTGTGTGTGTGTGTGTGTGTGTATGTGTGTGTGTGTGTGTGTGTGTGTGTGTGTGTGTGTGTGTGTGTGTGTGTGTGTGTGTGTGTGTGTGTGTGTGTGTGTGTGTGTGTGTGTGTGTGTGTATATATATATGAAAAGCCTTACATTTATTCATTCATTTTCTTTTCGGCTTAGTCTCTTTATTAATCGGGGGTCGCCACAGCAAAATGAACTGCCAATTTATCCAGCATATGTTTTACGCGGCGGATGCCCTTCCAGCCACAACCCACCACTGGGAATTGTTTACTTTTGTTATTTTTTAAAACTGTTGTATTTGATATTTATTAATGTACTAATTGTAGGGATCACAATATCTAATATCATAACAGTATCTAATATCATAACACTATCTAATATCATAACAGTAGGCGATATAAGCCTAATACATAACTGACAAATCATGCTTTCCTGTTGTTTAAATTTGTCAGTATATATATATTATTATTTCATTATATATACATGTATATATATATATATATATATATATATATATATATATATATATATATATATATATATATATATATATATATATATATATATATATATATATATATATATATATATATATATATATATATATATATATATATACCAATTATGAAAAGCCCTACATTCATTTTCCCAATCTGTTTATTATTTTTGTTATTTTTTTAAAAGTGTTGTATTTGATATTTATTATGGCACTAATTGTCAGGGATCACAATCATAGGCCATAACAGTAGATCATTTAAGCCTTATGCACAACTAAAAATCATACTTTCCATATATATATATATATATATATATATATATATATATATATATATATATATATATATATATATACCAATTATGGAAAGCCCTACATTCATTTTCTTAATTTGTTTATAATTTTTTTTTTTTTGTATTTGTAATTTTTTAATGTACTAATTGTCAGGGATCACAATATCTCACAATGGCAACAGTAGGCCATATAATCCTTATACACAAGTTTAAATATACTGAATAATTCTTTAAATTAGTCAGTATATTTGTTTTTTATGAATATATAGATTTTATTTTATAATGTTTTATAAATTATACTAATTATGTTTAAAAAAAAAAAACTAAATAATTTTCCTAATTTGTTTAATTATAAAATAGTGTTTACCAATTATGTTACAACACAGGTCCGTAGCCAGGGGTTGTGTTCGGGTGGTTCAGAAGACCCACCCCTCACTCACAAAGTTACAGAATTTGCAATAGTATCTGGATGCAGCCTTTATGATACAAGGTGAGATTGCATCGCCCAGAGATGACTGAGTCTGCAGCCAGACCCCTCTCAGAATATTTTCCTTACAAGAGCCTATTTATCCTATTTTGACTGCTGTGCCATCATACATTGTGAAAATAACCGAAAAAGGCTTTAAGACCAAGCGGAATCCTCTGTTGGCTGTTGTGACTTCAGATACTCAGTTTTGGCCGATGCAAACAATTATTTTACATGAGTCCAACATCCAGCTGTGCTAGAAAACATACAATCTGACGTAAGAGAAGTCTTCTTAGAAAATGAGGCATATAACTACCAAAAGGTCCACTTTTTGAGAAAAAAAGAACCACCCATTACAGCAGGTGGCTATGGGCCTGCAATATGGTACTTTCCCTTTAAGTTGGTGGAATTATCTCCCACAACTTGATACAGGAAATGATGTCACTTCCCTTCACTGATATCTGAAGCAATGAAAGGTACTGCATGTGTGCTCTTTTTTTGTGAAAAAAAATTCTTTTTTTAAACATCAAGAGTTATTTGGTTAAAACTGTTACACAATTTCAAAAAGAACACAGACTTTGCCAATGAACACACAGATGTTTAATAGTATTTTAAACAGTGCCATGTGCTCCTAGCGTGTATGCTAGAAAGGGTCATTTTTGGCTAAAAGGTTCCAAAATGTCGACATGGTAGTGTAACATTGTTGACAGTGTTTAACAGAGTTAACAGTGGTATAAAATACTGAAGTAACCTAAGTTGAGTTATTAAAATTGCATATGTTTTCAATCAAACTGTAATTCTAATTATAGAATTACATGTAAAGATGTAATGTAGACATACAGTAGATGCTTCCCTTGTGATATTACAGTACTCTCTGTCAACTGGCCATGTGGTTTGTGAGGGCTCATGCACAAATCCAAACAGTCATGGTTCATCTGCAATGACGATTCATTTTTATCAAGCTCATTAATTTCCAAGATGAATTTACAGCCGTGGACAAAATAGCCAATTAATTGCTCTGCGGAATTCAGTGAGCAGCAAATTGGTTTCTGTATCAGCGCTGAACCTTCAGGAGCGGCAGCACTCCATCCTCTTGACAAGCAGACATTTTGGAGAGTATGCCACTGGATTAGCACTCAGAAGGGAATAGAGATTTAGATAAGTTGTGTCATAAAGACATCAGTGATAGACAGAGAACTACTGGAGATCATTTTGTGTAGTTTTGTGTCATTTGTTTTGTTGATTGATTTGCTGTTGTCATGAACTTTAGCAGATAGTGGTTACTTTTGTAAGTCTTCATTTAGTAACATTTAGATTTAGTTTATTGTTTGTGTGCAGCAAAAGGGCAGCAGCTATTCTTGTTTTTCAGTGACACAGAAAAGGTTTAAATACAAATTATTCACACTGTATGTAGTCCTGACAACATGTTTTTCATGTTACTTTCAATTAAAATAAGTTAACCCTGTTTTAACATCATTTTTAGGTTAGACCAGATTCAGCTTGCTATTTGAAATCAGTTTATTTGTAAGTTGCAGCAACTCATTCTTTACAATGTTTGCACTTGAAAATAGTAACCAAATATCCCAACATACTGTATGAATTAACTGGTTTTCTACAAATCAAAAATACTATTTTTAGTAGACTAAATAGTATGGAACTATGCAGTTCCGAACGCAGCTTTGGTTTTGTTTTGTTTTGTTTTGTTTTGTTTTGTTTTGTTTTGTTTTGTTTTGTTTTGTTTTTTTAAATATCACTCAACCATGCAGTGGGGAAAATAAATATTGAACACGTCATGTTTTTTCCAGGCAATAACATTTCTAAAGGAGCTGTTTACATGGAATTGAACCAGATTTTGGTAAAAACCCAAACAAGACAAACACAAAAATAAAACAAAACAAAAAAATCTGAAAAACTTGTTGTGTAATAATGAAATGACACAAGGAGACAGTTCTGAACTACTGAATCGTATTTAATATAAAAGGCTTTTTGGTGATGGCAAAACACTGTCATTTCATTTTATTACACATAACTTAATTTGTAAACTAATTCGATTAGTTTTTTTCTTTGCATATACGGATTTTTCTGGTTGTTACCAGCATCTGGGGAAAATTTCAAGTCAACAGCACCTTTAGAAATATGTTTTCTAGAAAAATGGGGACGCGTTCAATACTTATTTTCCCCACTGTATATACTTCAATTTATACCAATGAAAATCATTTATTTTAAAGCAAACTCTTTTAGCTAACAATTACAGATTACAATTTTAGTTAATATTAATGAAGTGTAAATAAGATCTTATACTCAATATCAGCTTTGAAATAGTTTTCATATTTTCCTAAAATGTCATTTGACTTGAATGACAACTGTCCTGTTTCAATGTAACACTAAATTAGCATTTAAATGCTTTCATCGGGTAAACATAGCCTCAGTGCTACTAAAAGCAGTGGAAAAAAGTTCATTGCTGCTAGAGGACTTTGTCACACTTTATTTTGATGGTCTGTTTGTTGAATTTAAGTTACATTGCATCTACATGCCAACTATTTCTCATTACATTATAAGTAGACTGTTAGGTTGAGGTAAGGGTTAGTGTAAGTTGACATGTACTTGCAAAGTTTCTTATAATCAGTTAAATGTCTGTTGAAGGAGCAGTATCAACAGATATTAAGCAGACATTCTGCTTATACTCAAATGGAGCATCAAAATAAAGGGTTACCAAGGACTTTGACTTGTATCAAGTTTTCTATGAATAGAAAGATTGTAACAAATGCCAACAAGAACTTTGTTGAATCATGTCCTCTTATTTTCAGTTCCAGCTGTTTCAATACTGATGAACGCAAGACATTTTAAGGCACTTGACAAAAAAAAAAAAAAATCTTCAGTCCATTTTCTCTGCTTCTCAGCAAGCTCACAGTGTGACGCCCACTTCCCTGCTGATATTAGACCACTAAGTCAGTGTGCTGCATTTCACTCATAAATGCCTGTGGTTGTTTTGGCTGCTATGATATGAGCAATCAGATATAATGGCTGCATTTTGAATGGCGCTCATACCGCATAATGCCCCGCGTAAGGCATGTTAGACAGGAAACAAATAATTCCAGATCTCCATAAAATACACCAACCTAAGTTACGTTTTCCTCTGCTAATTCTCTTGCTTTTTTCAATCTTCCCAGGTCACTAAAATGGTCAAGACAGTGACGACACGAACAGTTCGGCAGGTGCCATTGGGTCCCGATGGCCTTCCTGTTCCAGAAGGTTCGTCTCCACTGGGAAGCTACACTGACTCCATTGATCGGCGCTACATGAAGAATGGCGAGCGCTTCATCACACCCCAGGCCACCTCCACCCTCACGCGCTCATACAACAATTACAGCGACTCCTACAACGACACCCCAGAAACTCAGTTCCGCCATTACACTCTGCACGATGGATATGGAGACATGCCCGACAATTATGGAAGTCTCTCTCGGGGGGTCAATTACAGGCCCTATCGGCCCTACATACCCACAGGTGGATACCGGCCGGAGAACAGCTACACACTTCCCATCCGCAAGGACGATTACGGCCACGTGGCACAGCCTCAAGTCCCAATGGGAAGTAGCACTGTGGATCTCAATCGTTCTCAGCCGGAGCGCTTCCAGCCTGAACCCTATGGCCTGGAGGATGACCGCCGCAGTCTCGGGCCTGAAGATGAAGAGCCGTACGACCTGGAGCCGGATTATTCTACTGCTAACCGCCGCACATTGCCCGGGCGCACCATTCGAGAACCACTGCGCAACGGCCCCCGCGTCAGGTGAGAATCAGGACGTTGATTTGGTTTGTTTGCTTGTGCTGCAACTGGCTTTTCTCCGTGATTTTGAGCTGCTTTGAGGTGATTGCCTATTGAAGGGATTTGAATTCTCAGGCTCTTGAGAAGCACATGCTGTAGATGCAGGAACATAATGGAAGGTATTGCTTAGCAGAGGGAGCCTTCATTCATTCATTTGTTCATTCTTTCGTTCATTCGGTTTGCAAAGATATAGGAACATTGATGATTAGCAATATTTTGTTGTGTACATTTATTCCGTGCATAATTTAAATGCACAGTATCTTCAAATATTAATGCTGTTTTAATATTAACACTATTGATATTAAACTAAATAATAAATACATCTTTTTGTTTTGTTTTGTTTTGATCTTGTTCTTTTGTTTTGTTTTGTCATTTTTTTCTTTTTTGTTTTTGGTCTTGTTTTGGACTTGTTTTGTCGTGTTTTGTTTTTTGCTTTTGTTTTCTCTTGTTTTATTTTGTTGTTTTTGTTTTGTCTTGTTTTGGTCTTGTTTTGTTCTGTCATGTTTTGTTTTTGTTTTGTCTTGTTTTGTGTTTTTTGGTCTTCTTTTGATCTTGTTTTTTGTTTTGTTCTTGTTTTGTTGTTTTTTTTTTGTCTTTTTTGAACTTGTTTTTTTTTTTTGTCTTGTTTTCTTTTGTTGTGTTTTTTTTGGTCTTGCTTTGATCTTGTTTTATTTATTTATTTATTTTTTAAATCTTTTTTTTTTCTCTTGTTTTGGTCCTGTTTTTTGTTTTGTCATGTTTTGTTTTTGTTTGTTTTGTTTTTTGTCCTTTGTCTTGGTGTTGTTTTGTTTTTGTTCAGTTTTGTTTTGTTTTGTTTATAGATGGATGGATGGATGGATGGATGGATGGATGAAAATTTTTTATTGAAATATTAAAAAACAAAAAATTAAACAATTTATTTTCCATAATGAAATTGTTTGTCTGGTTTATAGTTTCTTGTTTATAATTTACTTGATTTAAAATGGAAATACCTTTTATGTGTTACTATAATTTAAAAAGGAAGGTTTGAACAGAAAACGCAAAGTACATGACAGCTGACATACAGCAGAGAAAACATGTTTTAAAGAGCTGTTTTTCTTGACAAGTAATTTTTTTCTTTATTGTCA
The DNA here is from genome assembly GCA_903798195.1 of Danio kyathit. NCBI lineage: Eukaryota > Metazoa > Chordata > Actinopteri > Cypriniformes > Danionidae > Danio > Danio kyathit. The sequence continues at coordinate 32,424,962 of LR812523.1, read as the reverse complement.
GATGAAGTAAATTTTCTTTAGGGAGGAAAGGAGAGAGATATTGTTATCATAAAACGTATTTCCCATGTCATACTCCTCCAGTCAGCATCAGAGCTGTCCTCATTATGAGAATCTGTAGCAGTTTTGACATGGAATGCCTGTTGCAGGAACACATAGTTTTTGTTAATTAGGATACTTACACATGTACTGTACAGTGTGCAATCAACTTACACAACATTCTTGGCCACTTCCTGTTTTCAGCCCATAACATATTTGTGTACATCGGTGCCAGAATTACAGTGCAATTAGCGATGATGTCACCACTCTTACTCCGAATGTCAAAGTCTCGCATTTCGCATCCATTATTAGCATTCCCATAATAACAGATGCTGACAACAATCTCGCTAATGAATGTGTAAAACGCATATGTTAATTAGAGCTTATTGCCTAGCAGTTTTGGAAGCCCGCAATTATAAAACAGCCAAAATTGCGACGTTTAGCAGAGAAATGGTTGCCAGTGGCGTGTTTGCATGGATTAGACAGTCGGACTCGAGGTCTCCTCTTTATCTGTGTTTCTGTATCTCAGCGGAGCTGTTGTTGTCAGGGTGATTTATAGTCTCTGGTGAACAGTGCCAGACAAAGGGGGCGTCTCGTCTCCAGCCGTATCTCTAATGGTTCATCTCTCCTTGGCTGATCCTCCCTGCACCTGCCACCAGAGCCGCAGCAGAGCAGCCATAAGGTCATCATGCAGAAACCTCCCCGGAGGCCACCGGGAACCTCTGCGCTCAGGACACTTTATATAGGCACAAAAAGGGAAAACATGCCTCTCTTTTTGTGGAAAATTGTTCATGATGACTGGAAATCTTTAAAGGGTTAGTTCACCCAAAATTCAAAGTTCTGTAGTTAATTACTCACCCTCATGTTTTTCCAGTTCCCTACAACCTTCATTCACCTTCAGAACACATATTTTAGTTTAATTCTGTTTTTATTGAGGATCATTAGTCAAAGAAATACCGTTTGTTCCAATACAGATTAGAGATTTTTAAGATTCAGAATATAGATTGTTCCAATCTGTTAGCTGAAAACACAATAAGTTTGCATTTTCTTCCTCTCTGAATCAAACATACTGTAGTACAATCATAAATTCTTGCAGCAAAAACAATATTTACACTGTAAAAGAAAATATTGCTGCCTTAAACTTTTGAGTTGAATCAAATGAACTTTTCTAGTCATCTCAACTTACATTACTTAAACTGACTAAAAGTATTAAGCTAAACTTTGTATAACTTAAATTTAGTTGAAACCTAATTAAGTTATGCAACATAAAAATATTTGTTGTCTTAACATATTTACAATGTAGGACAGAAACAAAAAATAAAGGTAATAATAATAAGAAGAAGATAAATAAAATAAAATTATAAAAGAAAACTAACACAAAGGAGGTTATTATTGAGAGCTCCTCATCCTCCATAGACAGCTATGGTCCTCCTGAGGAGTTCCAGAAAAGGAACTAAAAACATTGTCAAAGATTTCTATGTGACTTCAGTGATGATTTAATTGTAACCATTTAAAGCTCCAAGAACAATTTTCTGCACCAAAAAAGGGGAAAAATGTTTGTTTGCCTGAGTGGAAAGAAATACGGCATGTTTTTGCATACTTATTTTAATATTACGCCATTGACAAAATTCTGTACTAAATTACAGTTATTCTGCAAAAATAATGACCAATGTTCTTATTGCCCCAAAAAAAGTATCTGGCAAGATAAATTCCTTTAAGTGAATCAGAAATTAGATAATTCGGTGATTCTAATTCTATTTACTTTCCCAGTGATGGGCTGCAGATGGAAGGGCATCCGCTGCGTAAAACCAACGCAATCTCACGGCAATTCGTAACTTTTTGATTTAGTGGGTAATTCGTATAAATTTGTACGATCTAATTTGTACAAATTAGTATGATTTACTCATCACCCAATGATGGTTGGGGTTAGGGGTGGGGTTAGGTGTCACGCCTCCTTTTTAAAATCGTACATTTTCGTACGACTGAACTCGTACGAATTAGCCACTAAACTGACAAAACGTAAAATACTTACGTTTCCTCGTGAGATCAGACTGGTAAAACATGTGCTGGATAAGTTGGTGGTTCATTCCACTGTGGCGACCCCTGATTAATAAAGGGACTAAGCTGAAAATAAAATGAATGAATGAATAATTCTATTTACCTAACTCTTTGTTGGGAAGCAAACGCATATAAAAATTTAACTCTCATTTGAGTCACTGTTTTTACATGTGTAGTTTAACAGCATATTATGCATGTTGTCAGTTAGTGTTATACAAATACAGTAGAAGTTAAATGTAAGTTACTATACCCCATAGTTTAAGTTTTTACCTAATGGCTAATTTTTGGTTTTCAAGTGTTACGTCTAAAAAAAATTCAAAGAGTCATTGAAAGCGCATGTAAACAACCTTTTCAAGAAATGGGACTCAAAAAATAAATAAATAAATAAATAAATATCTACTGGTGCCTGTATTGAACTGTAATGAACATCGCAAACTAAGGTGTGTTTATGCATTCTGTCCTTTTTTTCCCTTGATATCTTGTGACCTCATGTCCTGTTTTTGAGTTGTTCCTTTGTTCTTGGTCTGTACAGCGTTCTTATTTTAGTCAAAATACCAAAAGTCATTGTGGTTCTTTTTAGCATTTAAACTTTTTTAATTGAACCGAAGCTGCCCAGTTTGAACACAGAGATAAATTTATTAGTCAAAGTATGTTATCAATTATCAATGGAATTCCATTTCCTTTTCCTCCCAAATATTTATTAATTAAAAGGACTGATATTAGTATACTATATAGTAAAATATTAGCGAAATCAATAAGCATCATACATCTAACATTGTCAACTTTTTTTGTATATCAATAGATGTTAACCAGAAACTAAACATGTTTTTTTGATTTTTGTTTTGTTTTGTTTGTTTTTGAACATGGATAATGCTATATTCTGTATGTTTTGCAGTTAAACATGAAGCCAATGCAAGAATCGCTTTATTCACTTAAGTTTCCTGAAGGCTGATTTATACTTCTGCGTCAAGCGCACGCGTATGCTACGGCGCAGCCTACGCTTGGACGCATAGCCCCTTGCCGTGGCCATTGGCGACGTTGACGCGCACCTCTCAAAAAATGTAACGCTTACGCGTAGCGAAAGCTCTGTGATTGGTTGGCTTGATAACGCTGACGAGTGTGGGCGGAGGTGAGAGCCACGCGCCCAATGCAGCGAGTGTTTACAAGTGTGGAGTCCCGTGAAGGAGCTCCGGATGGAGACTGTTGTTTTGTGTTTACCTTATGATTAAAGTTGTTGCACGTCCGCTGGTTCCCGCCTCAAAATGATCGAATTTGAGCCACTTGTACATTTAAGGAAGTGTTCAGAAAAAACAAAACACCAGCGAAGAAACTCGACACAGAGAAACATAAACACCTACTGCCAGCTAGCGTTTCGCAAGTGTATTGCAGAGAAACAGCGCGCAGAAGTATAAACGCACGGCTACACACGAGGGTTGCGCCGTGGGTCACGCCGATCACTTGACGCAGAAGTATAAACCAGGCTTTAGATGTGGTACACCGTAAAAAGTGATTAGTTATTTAAAGTGAGTAAACCAATTGCCTTAAAAGCAACATGTTGACTTTACAAAATTAATGTAAGTAAACCCATTGTAACTTGGAACTGTTCAGTTGACTTAATTTTTATAATCATGCTAATTGTAATCACTTTTTTTAAAATAAAAGTAAACTAATCACTATTTCCAGTACACCTTTATTATATTCGGGTTTTTTCCAGCTTTTCTGTATCTAGCAAAATGACAGTAACTAAAGTAAATCTGCTCTTCCAGACTTCAGTGTGTCTTCTAAATTCAATACAGGCTATAAGATTTTTATAGACTTAATGAAGCACCAAATATGTAATATTGTAATAATTACAGTAATTATTTAAAAACAGATGTGCTACAATAGTCTAACACTGTCAAAATGAATTAGCTGACTTTTAAAAAGTGGGTACAATAAGCATAATTATAAAAAATTAAGTCAACTTTAAAGTTCCAAGTCACAATGGGTTTACTTACATTATCTTTGTGAAGTCAACTTGTTGCTTTTAAGGCAATTGGTTTACTCGCTTTAAGTAACTAATCACTTTTTACAGTGTACACTCAAAAAATGACGTTTGCTGTTTGTTAAAACTACTGTACTTATTTAAAATAAGTTGAAACAACACAATACTTGTACATTTAAATTATGTAAGTTTTTTTGACAACTTAATTTTTTTTATGTTTAATCCACTTAAAATTGTAAAAACTAACAAGTTAACTTCATTCATGCTGTACCAACACAAATCAATTGTGTGGAAATAGCATTTTTGACACTGTACTGGTGCATTTTGGGGCATTTTTATGAAGCACTGTGACTTGCGGTATAACAACAAATGCACAGAATTGTTCGCTGTTTTTTCAAACTACTTAAAATGAGCTGAAACTACAACAATTCTTGAGTTTTTTTGGGACAACTTAGTTGTTTTATGCTCAATCCCCTTAAGTTTGTAAGAATTAATGAGTTAACTTAATTCCTTCATGTTAACCCAACACAAATTGATTATATGAAATGCATTTTGTACAGTGTACTGGTACATTTTGGGAAATTTTTTCGAAGCGCTGTGACTTGCGGTTCAACAACAAATGCAACTGTGATTTGTTTTATTGAGATCTATGTTTTATGTACAAATAATTTCATCAGATATAGTTTTATGTCAAATGAAGTGAAAGATTTATGCCATTTCCTTCACTTGTAGGAACCGCCTCGCGAATACACAAGTAATTGCTCATTATAATGAGTGAATGGTTATTCAGACGAGTGCTATCTTAGTGCTGTGAGACTCTTGGAGTAATATGACTCTTACAAATATGCTAATATTTCCCGCTCTTTCTATTCAGAGGCATAGGCGTTTATCCAAAAAATCGAGAAATAAATAATTCAGAGGAGGAAATGACAGGGGAACAAAATGGTTGTAGTAATGGGCACATAACTATGTGGTTTTTGCTGGCAACAAACAAACAAACACGCACACACAAACACGTTTTGGAACGTGCAGAACATTTGGCTCATTATGGAGGAGTCGAAGCTGCTGTAATAACTTGAGAGCAGCACATCTAGTGCGAGAGAATCACGTGTATTCAACGTGCTTTCTTGTGTAATGAATACACTCCAACATACAATAGCAGCAATTTAAATGCAAATCTTGACATTCCCATCGCTCTGTCCACAGGGTTTAGCTTGCATCTGAACTGTCTAAATAATTTCTATTCGCAAAGACCTCAATGTGTGTGCGTGCAAGTGTGTGTGCATGTGTGTGTATGTAAGAGAGAGGGAGAACGAAAGAGATGAAACTACCTGTACAATGGCAGTGTTAATAATAATTCATTTTGAGCCCTGTCGTTGTCTCAAAGTGATCTTTTCTGTTGGTCATATCTATTTTCAATCTGCACCTGACACTATGGCAGTGATTTTGCTAATGAGTTCTGGCAGAAGCTTGTAGGCTGAAAATCATTTTTGGCTTGAATTCATTAAAACGGTATTATTTTTCTCTTCTGGGACAAAAAAGAAATATTTTACAATCTTGTCCATATAATTACTTTTATACTTTCACTATTTTATTTTAATTTAATTTATTTTATTTTATTTTATTTTATTTTATTTTATTTTTTTTTATTTTTTTTTATTTTATTTTATTTTATTTTATTTTATTTTATTAAATTAAATTAAATTTTATTTTTAACAATAAAATAATTTTGATTTTATTTATTATTTTTTTTTTAATGAAAAGTAAATTAAAGCAGCACTTCCAGCCGCAACCCAGCACTGGGAAACACCCATACACTCTTGCATTCACACACATACATTACGGCCAATTTAGCTTTCAATTCACCTATAGCGCATGTCTTTGGACTGTGGAGGAAATCGGAGCACCTGAAGAAAACCCACGTGAACACCGGGTGAACATGCAAACTCCACACAGAAATGCCAACTGACCCAATCGAAACTCGAACAAGCAACATTCTTGCTGTGAGGCGACAGTGACAACCACTGAACCACTGAGCCACTGTGCCGCTGACTATTATTTTATTTATTGTTATTGTTATTGTTAAGCCAACATAAAAACAGCACCTGGGATAGTCTTTTCTTTCCCTATTATGAATCGTAATTATAAATCGTTGGATAGTTGTAGCTTGCTATTGGTTGATCTTATGTGAGTGACAGGTTTCCCTGCCCTCTTCTCGCATCAGAGAACATGATGTTGTTTTTGGGTTATTAATATTGGGTTCGTAGTAGAAACCTTTTAGTTGCAACCGTGGTCCTTGGTGATTCATAAAACATTACAGACCAGACATTTATTTTCATAAAACCACATTTTCAATGTGTTGTCAGAGCGCTCATTTTGTCACAGGTATTATTTTTGTTTGGTCTGTATTTGTTTGTTTGCTTGTTTTGTGCCAGTATGAACCATAAAGGAGCACAGTTTCAATTTCATATTTCTTTAATGTTCTACTGAAGAAAATGATCTTTACAGGGGTCAATCTTCAAAGTGGATCAATTTTTTTTTCAAACTGTCCTAAAACAAAAACGTGTGTTGTTTAATAGTTGAGAATGACTTTGATGAAAGGTGATGAACCACTTCAAATGTTGACTACTGCATATTGGCCTGGGAGTAAATATATAAAATTATTATTTTTTATGTTCATTTACTCATCCACGACTTGTTCAAAACCAGTTTGAGTTTTTTTCCCTGTTGAACACAAATGAAGACATACTGAAGAATGTTTGGAAAAAACAGTCATTGACTTCCAGAATATTTTTGTGTTCAATTTATGGATGTCAGTGACTGCTTTCTGTTTTGTGTTTAACAGAAGAAATTCATAAAAGTGTAAGAAAATGGTGAGGAGATTTTCATTTTTGGGTGATTGTCCTAATAAAAAGACTTCATGGTGACTGCAGGTATGGTTAAAAAAATAAATGCTGGCTGTCTGTCATTGATACAGCAAAGCAGCTGCTTTTGGTTTTTCTGTCTTTCTTTTTTTTCTTTTTCTTTTCTTTTTTTCCAGTTCTATTCGGTAGTCCAGATAAGCCAGCAGCCGGAACTCAGCGGACAGCAGCCTAATTACTTCTCTTAATCTGTGCCTGGTGAGATATTGCAACAGCACTGAGATTACACTCCATTCTCGGTTACATAAATCGAGTAATACCATTTGGTGTTTGTTGACCTGGTATTTTTAACCTCAAGCTCAGCTTTGTGTGGGGAAAAAAATTGTTCTTAAAATAAGATGCTGCTTTATTTTTAGTCAAGTGTTTAAAGTGATAGTTCACCCAAATCTCCCCCATTTACTCACACTCAAGTGGTTCTAAACTTAAATGTATTTCTGTTGAACACAAAACAAGATATTCTGAAGAATGTTTGGAAAAACAGCCATTGACATTCATAAAAGGAACCTAAAAGTATTATGTATTATTAGGCTGTTTTTTTTCAACGTTCTTCAGTATGTCTTTCTTTGTGTTCAACAGATAAAAAACTCGAACAAGTGGAATGACGACAGCTGTAAATGACGACAGAATTAAAATATTTTGGTTTTATACATGTTTTTTTTTTTTTACTTGACTGGTGGAACCAAGGCTTGACATGGTGGCTTAGTGGGAAGCATTGCTGGTTCAAGTCCCGTTTGGGTGGAATCATAAAGATCTGAGTTCCAGTAGAACTGTTCTCTCGCTGTTTCCGGAATGTCTTGGAACAGTTAAAGACTTTTATTTGTGAAACAACATGAGATGACTCCCGCCCTCAACAAACGATGCAGTACAGGTTGGAAAGACACTGCTAGTAAATCAAATTATGTACACTAGGGCTGCATGATATTGGAATAGTCTGACATTATGATATTTTGTTTTGCTGCGATATGAATATACTGCAATTTTACCAGAGGAATTGAATAGCTCTATTTGAAGAGATTTCATTCATTGAAATCAACTGGAATGATCCAGTCTTTTTCTATGCAGTGCATAAATTATAATACATTACAAACATATCTAAATACCACAGAGCAAAAATAAAAGTTAATTAAACAATGCTTTATGATTTTCTGGAGAGTCTAACAGTATTTAAGTATAGAAATTGAACAATCAAACATAAAATAACATGGTCATCATTTAATCAATTACTCATATAAATAATAATATTTAATAATATATTTCTTTTTTAATCTTTAATAAATAATCTAATCCTGCGATGTGACTATTATGGATACACACATTGCGATGTCAATACTCAACCAATATATTGTTCAGCACTATCATACACACACCGTCAAATATGAGTGAATCTGTGTGCTCATTTAGTCTTAGTGGTTCTGGTTAGTTATTTGAATCAGCGGTAACACTTTATTTTGATGGTCCATTTGAGTATTAGTAGACCCTCAGAAACTTTGCAAGTACACGTCAACTTACACTAAACCTAACCCTAACCCCAACCCTAACCCCAACCTAACAACCTACTTATAATCTACTGAGAATTAGTTGCAATGTATCTTAAATTAAACTAACGGACCATCAAAAAAAAGTGTGACCGAATCAGCATGGGAAGTCTTGCTGGGAAGAGTATTGAAATGTTGAACAGCAGAAATAAGGCATCCCGAGTGCAAGACATTTGTGCTCAACAGCTCTGGTACTGGTTACCATTCAGACATTACGTCAGTTAATGATTATTTCATGATTTTGACACTGAATGCCACTTGAATGACATTTCCAAAGCATATAAAATGCTTCCAAATTGACCATGGGGTTGGTAACCACTCTCTCTTAATTGTATTGCAATAATAAAAGAAATGATGATGGGAATGAATGGTGAACAGGGCTGGACGTGACAGCAGCAAACTAACACTCAACTGGTTTATCATTGTGTCCAAGTCTGGGAAGTTATTTCACTTAGTGGAGACTTTGGCCATTGCAATTCTTCTCATTATTATTATATTTTCTCACAAGTGGATTGTCTCTTTATGCTGTTTCTGATTACGTTTGACTAAATGAATAGAAGCGATGGCATAATTGGCCAAATTTTAATTTAAAGTACTGCTAATACAAATGCATAAACTAAGCTGTCTGAGAAATAACAAATGAACATGATTAAATTAAGAAAAACTTCTCTGCACAGTTACTTTTTGCCCTTTTAACATCAAGCTGCTTATTTGAATAGATTTTCTGTTTTAGTTGTGTAACACAGATTTAATTGAAATTCCTTCATTTAACCTGCTAGATGCAAAAGAATGTGGAAAACGCACATACATTTGACTAAGGAGAATAAGAAAAAAATGTTTAATTAAAGTAAACTTCCATTCATTTTTTTTTATATTGGATGAAGTGAAGTTTTAACAGATTGTTCAGTAATTTTAACTAACCAAATCACACAGGCTCTATTTAAATTTTATATTACATTTATGTAATGGTTACTATAGTTTAAAACTTTGAGATATTTAAGACATTTTTATAAATTATAAGCTGTATACATTTGATTAAACATACACAGGGTGTCCGCAGGGTTTTAAAGTCTTATAATGTCTTAAATTTCCTGAAATATTGTGTGGTAGATGTTAAATCATTTTAAACAGGTCTTAATTTTCTTATATCGAAGTAAAGCTACCCAATCTGGCTGACACCCAATCTTTAGGGTCAGACTGAATCTGTAGACATTTTTTGAAATTTCTGTGGAGAATTTTGTAAAAAAAAAAATCTGCAGATTTTTGTGGAATGATTTTAGGAGTATAAAAACCTAATATATGAAATAAAAAATAATAATTTTTTAACTTGTATTTTATGTTTAAAATGCAAATACAGTTAGATCCACTTATTTGGTTAACAAAGCAAGTCTCTCATACAATACTAAAAGACAGAAAAAATACATTACTAACTTTATTGTATATAAATCATATGAACATTTTAATATAACTATTATTATATCACAATAATATTAGCGAACGGAATTTAAAAACAGTATAAATATAAATGTACACACATTTACACAAGTAAATACATAGACTCAATGATGGGCTAAAAATCAGCAGATTTCTGAGCGTGCGCCAATAATCCATCTCAACTATTGTTTTACATTTAAGTTTTTTTATTGCTAAGAGATACAAATTCACAACAGCTGTTACACATTTTTACAGTGAATTCTCCAAATTAAATTTTCTAATCAGGAAAGAACACATCCCTTTACATGATCTTCCATTAATACAAAACTAATTGCAGAAGTAACCGGGTCAGTAGAAAAAAATTCTTAGCATTTAGCCCTGTATAAGTCTAAAATTTAATTCATAATGGTTTTAAAAGGGTCTTAAAAGTCTTAAATTTGATTTGAAGAAACCTGCAGAATGCCTAATACAGTAAAAAATGCAATATTGTGAAATATTATAGTTTATAATGCCTATATTCTATTGTGTTAAAATTTAAATGTATTATTTACAGTACCCCTTAGTAAATTATGCATCAGCCATTTCTACAGTCTTCATCGTCATATAATCCTTCAGGAAATATTGTAAAATGTTAACCGTTTTAAATTAATATTTATATTAAATATTAATTCATTCATTCATTCATTTTCCTTCAGCTTACTTCTTTATTTTGTTGCTACAGCGGAATGAACTGCATCTTTAAGGCAAGTCATTTCACTCGGCGGCCTGCTTTGAAATGCCTCTCGGGCAGTATGCTCGGGCATTCTGTCTGAATGGGGAAACATCTAATTCTCCAAAACTGTTTGCCAAGCTTATGATTACATTACATATTTGGAATTACCAATAAAATTAATCAACAACCGTCTCATAAGTTTCATTTCTAAACGTTCAAATCAAACAAAATCAACTTTTTTCAGGTTGTTCAAGCTAAAGCGCATGCGCACTCAAAAGAAACGAGATCACGACACCAACCTCATTTATGGTCGTTCTACACATTATCATCCTCTGAATAAAGCTTCGTCAGATGGCGCTGCTCTTCTGAAGTAATTCACAACTTGGTCTTGATGGTGAATCTCCTCCAGAAATGAAAGCGACTCTATTTACATGTTTGTGGGCGTTCGAGTAGTTCAGGTGATGTGCATTTGACAGGACGGACTGTACCTCGTGTTTGTTTCATACAGATTACAAAACCACTTGGCACATTTAAAAGTACAGAATTCAAGATTTATTTGATTTATTTCTTATGTCTGTGAAGCAAGTATTTTCTGAGATTCCAGTTTGTTTGTTGACCACAAAAATTACTGTAAAAGCACACGTCTGGTCCGAGCTTCTCCCCCGGAGAAACGTCAGTCTATAGCGATCGCTGATTAGCTCCTGTACTAGTGGGCGGGGCATCATTTGCCATATTGACGTAAAAAAAATTTACCATTCAAAACTATATGAGTAACATGTCTTATGCATTCAATAGTCTTTGATTTTACACAGCGGATGCCTTTCCAGCCGTAACCCATTACTGGGAAACACCTATACCAGGGCTATTCAATTGGCTGCCCGCGGGCCGAACCTGGCCCCCGAGGCAATTTGTTCTGGCCCTCCAAATTGTGTGACCAAGACATCAAGAGTAAACTGAGTTCAGTCAAAAAACGGCCGCTATAGTTATGAAGTGATGTGCGTCTGTTCAATACAGCATGAGCTGCGCAGAGCGTGAGTCACCTGACAGTGGCGAGAGCAGCCGAATACATTTGAATATGTTTGTAGAAAAGGTCTTTTGTACAATGCACTGATATCCTTATTAGGGATGCAACGAATAACCGATTTCACTATTAACTGCGCTTTAATTCGTCACGGTTAATTAATCGTAAAGGCTTCTCTAATCCGCATTTCTGCATTTCTGTTCTGCTGCACGAAACGAAACTGCTGAACAAAGTTACGCCAAGTTGCCAACTGTGCGCTAGTTTAAAGTTCTGAGCTTGTCCACCGAAGCTAATACGCACGCACACTGTAATAACTATAGCCGCGGGCCGTTCCCATATCACGTCTTTCCCGCGCGCAAGTTTGTTATGTTGTAAGAATATATGCCAATATGCAGGCACAAGCGGAGCAACGCGCTCGCGGCTGTCTGGGCGCACGCAGTAGAAAACATCTCATGCTGTAGCGGTGAGAGTTGTGCTTAGCTTTCAGTGCAATGTAAACAAAAGACATGTTAGATGAACTATTATTAAAATGATTATGTATGTATGAACAGAGATGATAACAACATTTAATCTAAATATTGGCGCCGACCATTAATAACAATTATTATTATATTATTTTTTCCCGTTCCTCTCTATAAACACACACATAATTAAATTGTGTAGCCCTATAAGCACAGAAAAACCTACAGCATAAAAACTATTACTAATGAAAATGCCTTTTAAAGGTTTTTTAATATTAGTTAGGGATGTCCAGATCTAAATCTAGCTAATATAAAGCTTAAATTTACATTAGACGTGATAACTGTGAAACACTGATTATTCTTCACACTATATAATAGTACAACCAAAATCTATAACTGTTGCATCCATAATTGTTATGCAGTTCAAAACATATATGAACGTATGTGAATGTAGAAGACACCTACTTCAGCAATACACTGATTTTGTTGTGCTGTAAAATACAACATTTGAATGTTTGTTAAAAAAAAACTATTGTACAATGCAGTGATATTATATTGTTTCAAAATACAATATATTAACATTTTAATGTAGACAAATACAACGTGGGTGTCTAAAGGAGCAAAAATACAACATATTGGCTCTTGTATGCAGTTGTGTCATCCTTTATATTGCAAGTCATGTCTCTCCGGCCCTTCGTTTGGGATGTTTTTTATGAACTGGCCCCCGTGACAAACTAATTGAATAGCCCTGACCTATACACTCTCGCACTCATACACTACGGCCAATTTAGTTTATCAATAGCGCATATCTTTGGACTGTGGGGGAAACCCACGCTAACATGAGGAGAACATGCAAAGGCCAACTGGTTCAGCTGGGACTTGAACCAGCGACCTTCTTGCTGTGAGGCGACAGTGTTAACCACTGAGCCAACGTGCCGCTATTTAATATTATTGTTTTATGAATATTAAGATACTTTAATTTTTTTAAAGTAGCATTTGTAATCTCACATTTGTCAGTTTATGCATCCTTACTGCATAAACGTTTCAGTTTCGTCTTCTTTTAAAAAAGCTCTAATCTTTGTGTCTACAAGTAGACATCCAATCTCGTTCACCTGCTTCTTTCTCTGTGCGTTCATTTAATGCGCATTAAACTCTCTTTCCTCTGGGGCCAATCAGCTGATGTGTTCCTCATGTACCATCATAGAGTTAATGTCCCATTTCATGGCCATATCATCTTTTTACGATGTCAGATGCATGAACTGTTCATTTAAAGCTCTGCCATGTTACAGTAACAGCTCGCCAACATTTTCTCACTCTCTACAACGTGCCCCCAAATCACCTCCAAAGTTGCAGTGCATAATTAACATAAAACTCTCATTAAAAGTGCATCCCTCACAACCGCCAACATTCTCAGCTGCAGCCCGTTTTGTCAAGTCACACATCAAAGACTTTCTTCACACTGTGCATAAATCCGATTTGTCTTTGTTTTGTTTTTTTTCCAGTCTTCAACACTGACTTTCTGCACTGTCATTATGCAATAGATCAAAACTGATCCATTTGTTCAGATTCATGCAGTATTTGCAAGTAGCTTTATCTTGCTGTTGCTGTAGGGATGTCAGTTTCCACAGATTCTCGTGATTGATCGGTGTTTAAATTAAAAGTCAAGTAATCAATTAATCATTAAGCTTAATAAAGTGAGACCTGTCTACTTCAGTGGCACATTGGCACTGGTTGTTGACAAATAGAAAGTAATTATTATTATTTTTTGTAAAGCACAAATTTTGAAGAACAAAATAAACTGATTTTTGAGAAAATATATGGAGTCATTAACTTTATCAAGTCTTTTAACATTTTTGTTGGACTGTAAATATGTCCTCTAGTGTGATATAGCAAATGTAAAAAAAAAACTTGAAATCATATAAAAATAGCATGAAACTATTTTATAAAAGCCCATTTTTCATCAGTTAAATGTAAAATAAACAACCCTTGATGAAGCAAAGATTAAGCCCAAAGAAGGTGAGTGAATGAGTAAAAAATTTCATAAAATGAATACATCAACAATTAAAATATATATTTAATATAATTTTATTTATTTATTTTTATATATTTTTTACATTTACTCATTCACTCATTCACTCATCCATCAAATGATTTATATACACTCTATATACCATACACTTTATTAGGTACACCTTTCTAGTAGCGGGTTGGACCCCGTTTTGCCTTCAGAACTGCCTTAATCCTTCGTGGCATAGAGTCAACAAGGTACTGGAAATATTCCTCCATGATGTGAATCTTCCGTTACACCACATCCCAAAGGTGCTCTATTGGATTGAGTCTGGTGACTGTGGAGGACATTTGAGTACAGTGAACTCATTGTCATGTTCAAGAAACCATTGATGATGGTGAATCGCGCTTTATGATTTACGCTTTTCTCATATTTGATTTTGTGTTGTCACTTGTCACTTTATGTACACTGGAAGCTTCTGTTGCCAAAACAAATTCCTTGTGCGTGTAAAGCACACTTGGCAATAAAACTGATTCTGATTCTGATGATGTGGAAGATCAGATGATGGGTTCACTGTGGTCATAAAGAAATGGACATGGTCAGCAACAATACTCAGGTAGGCTGTGGCATTGACATGATGCTCAATTGGTACTAATGGGCCAAAAGTGTGCCAAGAAAATATCCCCCACACCATTACACCACCACCACCAGCCTGAACCGTTGATACAAGGCAGGATGAATACATGCTTGCATGTTGTTGACTCTGAAATCTGACCCTGCCATTCGAATGTCGCAGCAGAAATCGAGACTCATCAGACCAGGCAATGTTTTTCAAATCTTCTATTGTCCAATTTTGGTGAGTCTGTGCGAATTGTAGCCTCAGTTTCCTGCTCTTAGCTGACAGGAGTGGCACTGGTGTGGTCTTCTGCTGCTGTAGCCCATCAGCCTTAAGGTTGGACATGTTGTGCATTCAAAGATGCTCTTCTGCATACCTCTGTTGTAATGAGTGGTTATTTGAGTTAATGTTGCTTTTCTATCAGCTCGATCCAGTTTGGACTTTCTCCTCTGACCTATGGCATCAACAAGGCATTTTCACCCACAGAACTGCCACTCACTGGATATTTTCTCTTTTTCAGACCATTCTCTGTAAACTCTAGAGATGGTTGTGCGTGAAAATCCCAGTAGATCAGCAGTTTCTGAAATACTCAGACCAGCCCGTCTGGCACCAACAACCATGCCATGTTCAAAGTCACTTAAATCACCTTTCTTCCCCCTTCTGATGCTCGGTTTGAACTGCAGCAGATCGACTTGACCATGTCTACATGCCTAAATGCATTTAATTGCTGCCATAGGGTTGGCTGATAAGAAATTTGCGTTAACGAGCAGTTGGAGAGGTGTACCTAATAAAGTGGCCGGTGAGTGTATATATGCCTGCCAAGATTTTTTAAATAGATAAATAATTATTGTCTAACTAAAGAATGTCATTTTAATGGCCTTGTAAATCAAACTGTACAAGAACTGTTATTTTTTTTGGTCAAAGACGCAAACAAAAAATCAACATTACACACCGCTGTTTAAAATGTTCATTTAAAGACTATGCATTCAATTAAAAATAATAATGAAAGTAAAATACAATTTTAGTTGATATTTGAAAAGAACCTACACATTTGATAACATAACATACAGTACTTGCTATCCAATTATTCTTCCTATTTTGCATCTTTGTTGAGAAAATAGGCAACTGAAGGATCTTAAGAGCCACGATATTCCACTCCAGCAGTGCTTGTCCTCTACTGATCATAAGTTGGAAATGACATGTCTGGGGCTGCGCTGTACACATCAGGGAGGTTACATCAATCTCAGATAGGAGTCTCAGCATGCTTCATTATCAGTCTGACCAAAACAGAGGCGTCCCTGTGGTGCTACTCCTAAATTGGCATAGAAATATTAAACCCCCGTGTCGTTCACTCACCATCGCTCTTTCTCTTTCCCCATTTCCAGCTCATTTTCTGTCCTTGTCTCACTCTAGGTGGCAAAAACAAGGTGTACCAGAAATCCAAAGCACTAGGGACTGCATGTGCAAATACACTGTTATCGTTCATAAATCCATAGAGGCAATGTTGCTTAAACCTCAATCTTTGGCTTTGTTTAAAGCCTGAACAAGGGATGCCAACAATTAATGATGGTCTATTACTTGTTGATAGTCTTTTAAATTAATACACCTTATCGATGGTTTATTAAACATGAGCCTCATTAACATATTTTGGGGCACATGTGGATTAAGCCATGGTCACATTAGAGTTTGAGCATACAAAACTCAGTCGTACAAAGTGGTGGGAAAAAACAAGCAATTGCTCCATATTTTACATTTCTGTATGGAGAAGTCAAATTTTGATCATATTATTTAAACTTAGAATAAGGATTTTCCATAGATTATCAAAATCGATTGGTGTTTAAATTAACAATCAATCAATTAATTGATTAATCATCAACTTTAATAATGTCTTAATAATGTAAAGGAGGGCAACCCAGTGGCGCAGTAGGTAGTGCTGTTGCCTCACAGCATGAACGTCGCTGGGTCGCAGGTTCGAACCTCGGCTGGGCTGGGTCAGTTGGCGTTTCTGTGTGGAGTTTGCATGTTCTCCCTGGGTTCGCGTGGGTTTCCTCCGGGTGCTCCGGTTTCCCCCACAGTCCAAAGACATGCGGTACAGGTGAATTGGGTAAGCTAAAATTGTCCATAGTGTATGAGTGTGAATGTGTGTGTGGAAGTTCCCAGAGATGGGTTGCGGCTGGAAGGGCATCCGCTGCGTAAAATCGTGCTGGATAAGTTGGCGGTTCATTCCACTGTGGCGACCCCGCAAGGGACAAAGCCGACAAGAAAATGAATGAATGAATGAATAATGTAAAGGACTTCAGTGGCTCATTGGCAGACATGACTGTAAGTGGGTAGTTGACAAATAAACACTTTAATGTAGAATTTGATGCTATTGTGTTGTATTTTCACACACAGTTATATACAGGGGTTGGACAATGAAATTGAAAAACTGACCAATTTATACAAAAATATATCCAAAAAATAAAACCACATCTGCCTAACTGAAGAATTAAATGTGCTCCTCAAATCACCTGTTTCCACCAAAACTGTTCGCTGGGATCGCCACAGGGTCAATATACATGGCTGGGCTGCTATAGCCAAACCCTTGGTCACTCATGCCAATGCCAAACTTCGGTTTCAGTGGTGCCAGCAGCGAAAATCCTGGGCTGTAAACAATGTAAAACATGAGTAGTTCTCTGATGAGTTCACCTTACTGTCTTTCTCACATCTGGGAGAGTTACGGTGTGGAGAAGCCCCAAAGAAGCGTACCACATAGACTGTTGCATACCCAGTGTGAAGCATGGGGGTGGATCAGTGATAGTTTGGGCTGTTATATCATGGCATTCCCAGGGCTCAGTACTTGTGTTAGATGGGTGTGTCACTGCCAAGGACTACTGAACCATTTTGGAGGAGTATGTGCACCCAAGTGTTCAAACATTGTATCCTAAAGGCAGTGTTGTGTATCAAGATGATAATGCACCAATACACACAGCATACCTGTCAACATTCGGATGTGAAAATAAGGGATATGCGCACCATAATAAGGGATACCCCCCCCTCCCCCTAAAAAATCCCCAAATTACTAAATATGTTCATCTGTACCTGTTTTATTGTAAATAAACAGTTAAATGGTCAGTAATATGTTTTATTATTATTATTATTATAATTATTCACAACAGAAAAAAATTAATAGTATACATTAGCAGCAAATAAATTAGTAAACTGGTCAGATTATTAAAATTAATGGCTATTATAAAGAAATAGAATTAAGCTATCAAATCTTATTAATCTTTTCTTCACTGTATAACTTACACAATCTGATTAACGAACACCATATGAATCTCATTTATTTGGATTTTTCGTTTGATCACATTAAATAACAGAGGTGTCACTTTAAACACATCTAACATTATAATAAAAGCATTCGACTGCTTTCCTAACTTTTTATGTTTATTTAGGACAAAATTAGTTGTGTTTGGAAAAAAGATCGACATTTTTAGATGTTATTATTATTAATTATGTGGATATGTCTGTTCAAGCACGCACCCAAAACCCAGACTTTCGCTCCGCTTCAAATCGTTTGTACAGAATCTGTTTGAGAAACTGCGTCTATTTATCACTATGAAGCGGGTCAGCTGACAGTCATGCACCACTATATGACTGTTTTGAGGATTACATAGGAGGGGCGATGACACCTGTAATGAAAAGGAAAGGGAATCCCACCGTTTTTATGTTTATTTCAAAGTGTTTTCATGCCTAAATAAAACGAAAGCACAGAACAGACTCACATTTCAGAGCAAGGGGTGGTGCCTGGTTGTTCGGCGGTGTGGGTTGCACATAGGGAGAATCGGCTCTTTAACCTTTATCGCCACCCTTCAGAGAAAGACTGAAAATATGGAAGAAATACGGGAAAATACCTTTACGGGATGATAGTGGGATAGAACTGTAAAATACGGGATAATCCAGGGAAAATCGGGATGGTTGACAGGTATGACACACAGCAAGACAGCAAGGTGAAAGAGTTGTTTGAATATGAAAGTGAAGTTGAACATCTCCTATGGCCTGCGCAGTCACCAGATCAAAATATTGTTGAGCCACAGAAAATTTTTTCCTCTACCAGCATCACAAAGTGACCTGGTCACTATTCTGCAAGTTGAAAGGCTCGAAATCCCTCTGGCCACTGTGCAGGACTTGTATCTGTCGTTCCCAAGACGAATTGATGCTGTATCGGCTGCAAAAAAGAACATACACAAATGTTCTCATTAGAAGTTCATAGCAGCCATTTGAAGCTAAAGGGTTTGTGTGACGCCTCAGAGAAATGCAAATCTCTTGTTGCCAACTGTGGAGCAGCGGGTCAGTTTTCTTTTGGAAATGAGATGTTTCGACCTCACATACAGCACATTTTGGTCAGTTTCGGCTCAGTTTAATGAAGTGATACAGCAGTTAATTTCCAGGGTGTCTGAAGTACCAGAAAATGTTCCCGCTGAGCATTTGTTTTGAAATAGTATTTTCAATCTACGTATAGGGCATTTTGGTTGGCTAAATGGTTCTTTTACTTGTTGTGTTATAGCTTTATTAATTTCCTCTCTCGACTTTTATGTCTTTCCTCAGCAAAGGTGATGAAGTTTACCTTGAAAAGATGCATTTATACGTTGAGAGCACAGAAACAGCAGAACGAGGAATTGTAGAGTTTCGATTGTAAAATTGTGACCTGAATAAGCTCTGCATTCATGACTGCTGTATCTTTCTCAAAGTAATAGCGGTGTCAGTTTACTCTGAGTGTTTCAGAAATGCACATTGATTATTTCATTTCCTATTCCTGCATATTGATTGCTTGTGTGTGTGTCTGGAGAAAGTCCTGGGATTCTCCCGGTAAAAGTGCTGCTGTATTCGGATTACTCGTAGTAGGGAATCCATTCGTCGCTCCCTGTCCATCTGTCTCTCTTTCTCTCTGCCTCTTTGTTTCCAGTCTGTTCTGTATTTGCTCTGGGCCCTGCAGGCTCTGTGTTTTCCCTCACGCTGAATCCCATCCATCATTAATTAAAGAAAGAGAGAACGTCACTTGCTCCTGACAGACACGATTAATAGGAAAGTGGCAGCAGTTTTTCTTATTGTCGAGTACTATGGATTCTTTGACTCCATGGTTATTAACTCAAACAATCACTTGCTTTTCTGTCTCCCACTTCTTACCCTCATCCTTCATATTTAGCTTCTATCATATATTTAGATTAAGACAGGTCTTTTCAAATAATATCAAGGTTTTGCGGTTTTGGCATGATTTTATATACACAGAAAATGTGTGTTATGTGAGTAACCAGACAAAAGTTTATACTTTCATTTTTCAGAAAAAATATTATTATTATTTTTAAAAAGGCAAGTTATGTGTGAATGTTTCATTCAGTGATATTCATATATTTATGTAAAACTGAAACCACCTGCTCATTTAAATATATAAAATAGTAAGTGATTTTTAAAAAATAATTACTGGGAAAAATCAAGTGGTTTAAAAGATAGTGGCAATATCTAAGTATTTAAAATAGAAAAAAAGAAGTATATTGAGACTGCTTATGGAGACACAGTAGCTCAGTGGTTAACTCTGTTGCCTCACAGCAAGAATGTCTCTGGTTCGAGTCCCGACTGGGTCAGTTGGCATTTCTGTGTGGAGTTTGCATGTTCTCCCCTTGTTCGCATGGGTTTCTTTCGGGTGCTTCGGTTTCCCCCACAGTCTAAAGACATGCGCTATAAGGGAATTGAATAAACTAAATTTCCCGCAGTGTATGTGTGTGAATGAGTGTGTGTGAATGTTTCCCAGTACTTTCGCTGTGTAAAACATATGCTGGATATGTTGGCGGTTCATTCCCCTGTGGCGACCCCTGATGATTAAATGGACTAAGCCAAAGAAAAATTTATGAATGAATAGTTGAATTGATTAAACTAAATTGGCCATAGTATATGTGTGTGCATGTACTGTAAGAGTGTATGGGTGTTTCTCAGTACTGGGTTGCAGCTGGAAGGGCATCCACTATGTAAAACATATGATGGATAAGTTGGCGGTTCACTCTGCTGTGGCAACCCCTGATGAATAAAAGGACTGAGCCGAAGGAAAATGAATGAATTAATGAATAATTGAATGAGACAGCTCTTACTGTAGATCCTTAATTGGTATCTCTTAATATGTTTATAAATGTGACAAGATTTTCTGGTATAGAAACTGTTAATTAAATTGCTAAAGTTTGGCGGACAAAATTCTTTGACATTTATTTCGATGCTTGAAACCCCCTTTTTTATTTTGTCTTTACACTATATATAATCTTACTTTAAAAAACTAAAACATCCCAAGTAAAGCTGCACGATATTGAAAAAAAAAAACCTGACATTGAGATTTTCTGTTTTATCTGCAATATTGCGATATAATTGCACAAGATGACTTGAGGAACTCTGTTTAGAAAGAGTTCTTACACTGTAAAAAGTGTATGAATGAAGTGTATGAAAAAGTGTAAGTGTAGTTACATTTCATAGAAAAGGAGCATAAAGTAGCTTAAAACAAGTTGACTTTACTTTAAAAACTGAGTAAATCTGTTGTAACCTGAAACATAACTTAATAACTTAACTTAATTTTTGTAATTATGCATATTATTTATTTACTTAATCATTTTAAGCCAATGGGTTCATTCACTTTCAGTAAAGTCAGCTAATCATTTTAAAAGCAGTGGGTTTACTCATTTCTTTAAGTAAAGCAAACAAATGGCTTTTTACAGTGTAATTTTACATTGATCGGGATGACTTTGTAGGCAAGTACATCTGCATAAAATACAAAACGCACAAACAAATACAATAAAACAAAGATAAAAAAAATAATAAGTTTTTTATGGTTTTTCGGTGGAGTCTAACAATTTTGCACTCAATATTGTATTGAAGCCCAATAATCAAATGTAAAATAACACTATAGTCTTCCTTGTAAAAATAATAATTACCCAATTAATCTTCGTGAAAGTGGCAAATTTTGTAATTTCTTGTACCCAAATGGTTTAAATTTACTTAAAATCACAAGCACTAAAAACATCCAAATAAAAATATTTCAAACTATTAGAACCTATTAGATTAGCTCATGATATATTGATCTGAACATGACTTTGCAAACCTTGCAATGTAAATATTACATATTGGTAGATTGTGATATAGAGGCTAAAACAATATATAGTGTATATTGTACATATAGTGTATGTATAGCCTGTGTGGATCTTGTCAGAAAATATGGTGAAAAGTCTTAGTAATAGTTTGTCAGTAATGCCACTAATATCTGCATACTCCACGTCTCAATTCCATTTCTGTTTAGTTCAGTTATGACTTTAGTCGCATTAAGTAATAAAAAATCGTTGTTTACATGGTAGACTCTTAATCAGAGTATTGATTTAATCATATTAAAATCGTATTAAAGTATTGTTGCACATGTAAACATACTCAATGTTTGACACACTGTCAGGGCTCTGTGAACTTGCCTTTGCGAAGCAGCATTTTCTGTATGTACGTACATCAAAAGCAAGTATGAAATCGCTGTTTGGAGCTTGAGTAGGCCTACAGTTCAACATTCATGTTTAACTGCATAAACAGTTAGTAAACACACATACATCTTATTGAACATAATTTATTTTCATTACCAATTATCATAGTAGAACAGTTTCTCAAGCAGTTTGTGATGCATTCTGGAAACAGAAGATGAGCCTCTGGTCTAATGCGCCACCTGGCTTGAGAAACCCGTTCTCAAAGACTTATTATTTGGGTAGCACACATATTCTGAATGCCTTCGGCAGAATTCAAATAAGCCATTTTAATCTACTGTAGATTGATCTAGATTCATTTCGAGATTAATCTAGATTAAAAAAATTAATATATGCCCACCTATAATATATATATCTAATATGTATGTATAAAAAATATATTTAAAAATATTGTCCTGAAAAATAAGAAAAACCCTTTCAGACATGTATCTTAAAATGTGTTTGAATGAAATGCAAAAAGAAAGTGAACTGGATGTCTGGTTTAAATCCCTCTGTATGACTGTTAAAACTCTCTTCCTTTTTGTTTATTTTTAAACAGAGGCTATGAGGATCCCATAGAGGCTGAATTAATTGACGAAAGACACCCCTACATTCATGGCATGTACCCCGCACCTCTTGCCCAACCCGAGAGGGGCAGCATGGCCAGTCTGGACCGCATGGGCGGCCGTCGCTCGCCCTCCATCGACAGCATCCGCAAAGACCCTCGCTGGAGAGACCCCGACCTGCCTGAAGTCATCGCCATGCTGGGTCACCCAATCGACCCGGTCAAGTCCAACGCCGCCGCTTACCTGCAGCATCTCTGCTATGAGAACGACAAGATAAAGAAGGACGTCCGGCAGCTGAAGGGGATCCCGGTGCTGGTGAGTTTGCTGGACCACCCGAAAGCTGAAGTCCATCGCAAGGCCTGCGGAGCTCTGAGAAACATCTCCTACGGGAAAGACCACGATAACAAGGTGGCCATCAAGAGCTGCGACGGGATTCCTGCTCTCATCCGACTGCTGAGGAAAACTAATGACATGGAAGTTCGGGAGCTCATCACAGGTATGATGTCCTCATCCACTCTATTCAGTGCTGGAGTTTAATCTTGTGAACATGAACACAAACATTGTAAAATAAGTTATATAGTTGATGTGTTGTGCTTCTTTATGGGTTCCCAGACTTTTTTGGGCTACCCTGGCTAATAAGTCTAAAATAAAAATATATTTTTATGAGAGAAGGAAATTAGCTAGCTGCAGCAGATTAAAGGATTCATATTTTACGCCTTTTACAAGATGTAAGATACGTCTTTGGTGTCTCCAGAATGTGTCTGTAAAGTTTCAGCTCAAAACACCCATCAGATTATTTATTATACAATGCAGAATATGCCTAATATAGGCTCTGAGTAAAGTGTACAGTAGCTGTTTTTGTAGTCTGTGCCTTAAAATGCAACAACACATTGAAGTGGACCTCAAAATCACTGGGATTTGGATTCTATTTTAACGTCAGGAAATTAAAGAGAAAATTGTTGTTATTTATATCACTCCAGTATGAATGTGGACACACTATACCTACACACGTTCTGTCCACACAGCTTCCAAAAGTTGATTTTGCATGATCGACGTGACCCACGGCGCATGCCTTGTGCGAAGCAGTATATTTCTACTTCTGCGTGCTGTTTGCGTTGCTCTGCAATAACACTTCCGAAATGCTAGACGGCAGTAAGTTTTTTTGGGGTTTTTTTTCGTCTGTGTTGAGTTTCTTAACGGGTGTTTTGTTTTGTCTGAATGCTGCCTTGATGTACAAGTAGCTAAAACTCGCCCATTCAGAGGTGGGAATGTGCAACAAATTTAATCATAAGGTAAACACAAAACAAAAGTTTCCATCTGGAGCTCCAGGGGCCTGTTTCAGAAAGGAGGTTAAGTGAAAACTCAGATTATTTTAACCCTGAAATGAGAGAAACTCTGGGTTTTCCGTTTCAAAATGGCAGGTTTGTCAAACTCGAGAAAGCAGGGTAAGTCAAGCCTGTTTCTGAAAGAGTGGTAACTTTAACTCAGAGTCAGTTACCGTGGTAACTTACTCTGTGAACCTAACCTAGTCAGGAGCAGGTTTTAATCTCTAAACTCTGAGTTTCTGTCGGTCTGCTCCCCTTTTTTAAAGACGAAGCGATATTTCTCACCTTAGACTTACGTTTCCACACACCTATTTTAATGTGCATTTTGGAAATGCGCATAAAAAATTGGTTGATGAAAACACCAAGATGTTAATAACTTTTGAAAATAGGCATAATAAACATATGCGCATAACTGAGTAAGAGAAACTTTTTATTTGATAAGAAAAGATGTGCATAAACTACGATGGAAACACTTTTACTGAACAAATTCCAGTATACGCATTAAAAAGGTTTGTTATAAGAGATCAAATGATGATAAAAATGTGTGTGAATGGACAAACCAGCATGTTGAGCACACTGTAAAATATCTGAAATGTTGTTTTGGTCATTCTAAAACGCCTCAGCCGTTTCAGTATTATTATATTATTAATTACCTTCAGAGAGTCTGAAGCGTGTCAAGAGCGTCTGTTTTCCGCGTCTCATGCGCATCTCAAATGCCACCACGCTTTCATTGTGTGTCGGCATTGTCTTGAGGCACAAGTCATTTTTTAATAATTAATTAGTTTAAATTCACTGACCTACTAACTAGATTAATGGGATTATTAATTATTTAAATACTTTAAATGTAAACTTGCGCATTAACTTGAGCAGCTATGTTTTCCCACGCTAACTGTCTCTGTTTCACTGAAGCAGTGGTGTTGCTGTTTTAAATATATGCTCATATTTGCTATAACTTTGCATGAACACATCAAGTTCAGCTGGAGAACTCGTAGTGTCTGCGCTCCATTGATGATGCCTTTTTATAGTTGCGGTGTGCGCGCTTAACTCTGAGTTGGTCTACTCAAAGTTGATTAACCCAACCCAGATCAGCTATTCTGAAACCGAAAACTCTGAGTTTTTAATCTCTCGGTAAATCAACTCAGAGTTCAAGTTTAAACTCCGAGTTGATTGAACCTCCTTACTGAAACAGGCCCCAGGACTCCACACTTGTAAACACTCACTCCATCGGGCTCACGGCCCTCAGCAGCGCCCACACTCATCAGTGCTATCAAGCCGGCCAATTACAGAGCTTGCGTTATGCATTGTTGCTATGTGTAGTTACATTTTTTGAGAGGTCAGCGTAAGCCTTGGCGAGGGCCATGCGACCACGCGAAGTCTGCGCTGGAGCATACGTGTGCGTTTAACGCAGAAGTATAATCAGCCTTAAGACATGTCTGTCTAGTAAAATTGATTTTTGAGTTGATTGGACTGACCTTTTTTTTTTTTTCAATAATTTTTCAAAATTGAGTTTAATTAAATTAAATTGAATGATTTCAGCCATAGCTTCTGTGCGGACATAAGTACTTTAGTACAGTTTACGATAACTCTTATAAATAAAGCACATACAATACAATCGTCAAATGATTAATTTAATTCAAAATAACTCTTTTCTATTTTAATCTGCTTTTAACATGCTATTCATATCTGCTATAGCAAAAATAAAATGTACTGTTTTTATTAATTATTAGCATTGATATATTCAATATTCAAGAGAGTGTGTGTGTGTGTGTATGTGTATATGTGTATATATTCATGGATTGTGTAGCACTATCATTGTTAAAAATTATACCTTATTTTTTATTCATTATACCTTTTTTTAATTATGTATTTAATTTACTATTCTGTCCAGATTAATAGAAAACTCAAAAGATCAGCGTTTATTTATAATTTGTTGTAGCTTTGCAAAAGCCGTTACTGACGTTTAACCTCTATAATCTTTCACTTCTTTTACTACTGAAACTTGACATTTGATGCGGAGATGTCTGTGATGGTTACAGCGCTGGCTGATATTCAATTCCAGCTTTATCAGGCTTTCCCTCATGTGACTGCCTGACCAATATAAGTAATATTCAGGCCAGTGACAAAAATAGCTCTCCATCTTTTTAGATTGTTCATCCTAAATCTTCTATGATTCATTCATTGTTATCTTTCTCATTTCATCTAGTCCCGCTTGGCAAGAATCCTTCTAATGCTAGCCATAGGCCTCTCGCCAAGTCTTACATGTTTAAATATCAGATGAGTCTAGATTGATGTTGACTGAATCCAGGTCAGTCTTTGGAGCAGGGTCTTGACCTGCTAAATGTCACCATAAGAACACGGCGGGGTTTATGGGTGTCCCCCGGGACCTTAATTCTTTGACCTGATCGCTATGACCTGACATACATTTACTAGTATGTGGAAAATGCCAAAGAGGTCAGGCTGTAGGCCAGACACAAAAACAACCAGGCTGAAGTCATGTTTGCCTACATATACAGAGGTTTTTAATAACTGGAATGGATGGACAAAGAGGTATTTTTAAAATCTAAAATAATAATAATAATAATAACAATTATAACGATAATGATAATAGACTTTTTTTATGACAAATTAAAAAAATTAACAGTTTTTTAAAATGCTCACCAAAGCTAAATTCATTTGCTCCAAAAATGCTGTAAAACATTCATATTTTGAAATAACATTAAAATTAGTTATTATTAGTATTAGTATTTAATTTTTAAGGGCACCTATGATGAAAATCAACTTTTGTAAGCTGTTTGAACAGAACTGTATGTAGGTATAGTGTGTCCACAGTCATATTTGAGTGATCAAAACCCAACAAGTCTCTCTTTTTTTAATTCCTTAACGTTAAAATAGGATCCAAATCCCACACTGTAAAAAATTATATGATCAATTAGTCCTGACAGCATATGTTTTTAGGTCATTGTAACTTATTAAACTAAGTTAATCATGTACTAACTTAATTTTATAAGTTACACAAGTTGTTTTAAGTCAGTTTAACGTAATATAAGTACAATGGATTCATAAGGTTAATTTGATTAAGCTTAAAAATTTAAGGCAACCAGGATTTTTTTACAGTGCAGTGATTTTGAGTGATGTAGGGAATGTGGTTTCCCCGCCAACTGAACTGATTGGCAGGCGTCATGTTTCTATAATAACATGTATACACATGCCCACAGAACATTTTTTTCACATTAAACTGGGATTAAAATATTTGTTCCAGCTCTCTGTGATTTTTATAAGTTTTATCATTTTAAAAAGTTTTTAAAACAGTGCATGTTTGTAATAAAGACAGTAATATTGCTGTAATTCTTAACCGCTATAATCCCCACGGCCACATGGTGTCAGTAAACACGCATATATATATATATATGTGTGTGTGTGTGTGTGTGTGTGTGTGTGTGTGTGTGTGTGTGTGTGTGTGTGTACTGCAAACGGCATTTGTGTGAGACTCATCATTTCAGAAAGGCTTGAATAAACTCCACCGCAAATACATCAAATAAACGTACTTGGTATTTTTGACTAATGAGCTGCATTTCAGCCTTCTCCGAGTCTGTCTCTGTCACTGTGCTGTTTATCTGACATAACACATAATGAAAAGCAGACATGCACGTGGGAACGGTGGGCGGAGAAGCGGCTCATTTGGATTTAAAGCCACAGGCTAAACAGCTACAATGTATTCAGACATCAAAATGGGTGTATTCTGGAGGCTATAATAAATTATCTGATGGGTATTTTGAGCTGAAACTTTACAGATACATTCAGGAGACACCAAAGAGTGATCTTACATCTTGTAAAAGGCAAAAAAATAGGTGCCCCTTAAAGAGTCAATTTTAATGGAAAAACTGAACTTAGAAATTAAAAAATGTCTTACAATCGATGTTGAAAACAATTTTACTGTTTAATATTTAATATTGATTATTATATGGTTTAATATACATTTTATCAGGATTCATAAAAAAAATTCAAAGAGCATTTGTATAAAATGGACGTATTTTGTAACATTTTACATGTCTTTACTTTTACATGTTGTTTCTTTTGTCAATTTAATAATAATAATAATAGTAATAACAATAATAATAGCCTTTTCAATGACAAGTTAACAAAAAAATATATAATTGCTGAAAATGCTTACCAAAACTGAATTCATTTGCTCCAAAACATTGATATTTTAAAATAATATTAAAATTTAAAGAAACTTTTTATTTTATTTTAATATATTTCATTTAAGGGGTAAATTGTGATTAGAAAAACTGAACTTAAAAATCAAAATGTTTTACAATCGCTGTTGAAAACATTTTTACCTTTTTAATATTTAATATGGATTATTATATGGTTTAATAAACATTTTATCAGGATACATAAAAAATTTATTCAAAGAGCATTTATTTAAAATAGACAAATTTGGTAACATTTACTGTACATGTCTTTACTGTTACTTTTGTTACTGTAACTGTTTCTTTTTTCAATTTAATAATAATAATAATAGACTTTTTAATGACAATTGCTCAACATGCTCACCAAAGCTAAATTCATTTGCTCCAAAAAAAAAATGCTGTAAAACAGTAATATTTTGAAATAACATTAAAATTGTAAAAAGCTTAATATCTTAATATATTTTGTTTAAAGTGTCATTTGCAACTGTGACGGAAAAACTGAACTTCATGGAATATGGAATATTATATGGTTTAATATACATTTTATCAGGATTCATTTAAAAAAAAAAATCCAAATACAAAGAGACATATTTTGTAACATTAAAATTACTTTTGTTACTGTAACTGTTACCTTTTTCAATTTAAACTATTAAAAAAATTGTATTGAGATAAAACTATTTTATCAGAGTACCAAGAAGAAAGAAAGAATCTCAGGGCTGTAGAATCCACTGAAAGAGAAAGTCTTTCCATCAATGACGTTGACTGATGGTTCTCCAGACCAGACATTCAGCTTTTTTTTTTTTTAACAGACCACAAAAAAAGTGTCTGGTATGTGAAACACCTGAGTGAATCCTTGTGCTGCTGGAGTGTGAAAGCGTACTGATGTATACAGTATATCAGCTCTGCAGCCTCCATGATTAACTTTAAAGCACATCGTTGCTGTCCGCCTCAGTTAAAAATAGCTTTTCTTCTTCAGGATGGAGGGAATGTAGTGGGGCCAGTTTTAAAACAAGCTCTGAACAGCCTTGCGGTTCATCTGCAAGGCCCCTATGAAAACACTGCCCTCACAATGGTCTTTCAGCAGCCTGGAATACCCAGGAATGTTTTTTTGTACAATTAGAAAGGATTGCAGAGCTTTACAAATAAGTTCACTGTATGCTCTTGATTGCCATGGTTAATGAATCAGTATTGTCAGCAACATCTCTTGTAAGGCTGCACAATATTGGAAAAAACTGACATTGTAATGTTTTATTTTTCTGCGATGAATATTATGATATGAAAATAATTTATCAAGATAACGTATAAGTTATTAAGTTTTGAAAGAATTCATAATTTTACATTGATTGTGATGATTTTGTAAGGGAGTGAAACTAAAACTAACCTAAAACTATTCAACAACAACCATTCTTGTCTATAAAGAATTTCGAAAAACTTTTTTGATCCACTTCAAATGTTAACTACTAGGGGTGTGACAAGACGCTTACTCCACAAGACGAGACACGAGATTGGGTTCATGAGAAAGAGACGAGATGAGATTTTTACAGTATTTTTAGGAACTCTTCAATGAATACATGAATGGAAAATATTTTATTCAACTGAAAAAAAATCACAAATTGCAAAACTATTTAACTTGTAATTAATGTTTTTCTTTTTTTTCTTTTTTAATGAATTCTATGCAGTAAAGGACATTTAAACACTGCACAATATTTGCTGATATATGAATGAAAAATTGTGTTTATATATAATTTTAAATATTAGCTAAATATTTGCTATGAATGGAAGATTTTTATTCACCTGACGAAAAAACGCAAAATGTAAAACAATTCAGGTGCTTTTTTAAATCAACTTGTAATGAACATTTATTTTAATGAATTGTGCCATAAAGGACATCCAAACACTGCTAAATATTTAGCTATGAACTACTGACTGGCTTTTTTCCTCTACTGTTTACGTTAGAATTGAACTCCTTTCCACAAATTAAACTTTAAAAAAAAAAAAAATGCATGTAATCATGTCATTTTGGGTTTTTAATTTTCCAACAGTTTCACTTTCATTCAGCAACAGCTTCCGTTTTTTCCGCATAAATGTGTGTTCAATGATGATGCTGATGAAGATGACGACAAAGACGGGTGTATGTGTCTCCAAGAGTTCACTGTGTGTGTGTGTGTGTGTGTGTGCGCACACTCAGAGGAGATGTGTGTCTGTAATCCTTTACTGACTTAATGGGTGCAGAGAAGTGCCAAACAGCTGAGTATGTATCTTGTCACAAAAGGCAGCTAAAAGTCCTACACAACGGTAAAAGTTTGATTATGTCGTTTACTTGACTGTACTGCACTTCAATAATGCAACTGAAATAGAAATACTCCACCGGTCTTAATTCGATTAAGGTTTACGAAGATTATGGCTTTAAGCTTATCTAAAGGGCTATTCCATGGTATGTTATGAGTTAATGTGTGTAGCTGCAGCTGTCGCAGCCTCTGCTTTTGGACGCTTTCTTGAACACCAGTGAAGAAAAAATCGGTTACGTCACACTGTCCCGCCCCAAACGAGTGACGCGCAACTCTGAGGCTAGCCTGTGAGGTGTGTGCAAAGCACTTGATGTGCGGTTCTAATCCAATCCTGCCTCCAATCTTCAATGCTAAATTCACCCTCATGCTCCATCATAACATCACAACTCACAAAACAACTTTTCACCTCAACGAGAAATCTCGTCGCAATTTAGTCTTGCGAGATATCGTAGCCCGAGATCTCGTCACATCCCTATTAAGTACTATAGTCTTAAATATACAGTATAAATAATTAATTACATTTAATCTTTGTTAACAGATTTTGTAATTTCAAGAGCCTAAGTGGTTCAAATTCTCTTGAAATCATACATAATCACTGACTTTTAATAAATGTTCACTCTTTTAGGATTAACCTTTGTTCTGAACTGTTTTCTTGTTAATTTCATCCCAACTTGACATTGCAGATCCTGCGATGTGACTATTGCACATTGCGATATCAATACTGAAACGATATATTGTGCAGCCCTAATCTCTTGTACTCTCAACAAAAAGCTGCATTGTGTGGATTTGACCATACTTTATTATTATTATATATTTTTTCACTGCAGAAGTATCTGCCTTGAATTGTTCATTACCTTTTCCCCTTTTCAGCATTTTTTTAATTAAACTGTCCGTTTTAATTTAGTGACCCTGTTTCAAGTGTTCTTCACGTGCTCAAAATATTTAACAGTTTGTATTAATATTTTTATATCACCCCGGTCAAGGCTTCAAAGCATCATCATTTCCCTTTTAAAATCTCTCCAGCTTAAATGTAAAAAAGTCTTTTGATGTAAATTACAATTTAATTATAACCAATCAGCTAAAGCATTATGTTTTAAACCAGCAACCATGAACATTGTGGTTTTTTTTTAATCTCCTGCAACTCTTTAACCTGCTCTTGTTCTTCGTCTCTTTCTTTTTTCTCTTTTTTTTTTTTGTTCTGATCATATGGAAAAAACTGTTTTAAAGCATGCTTCTTCAATCTGTTTGTAAGTGGTGGGGATTTTTCAGTTAGTTCTTTTGCTAATTAAATACTTTGGTACTCCAGTAGGCAATGACAAGGGACCGCCATTATGAGTGAGTCAGTGTGTCGTTCTCATTTGTTCAAAATATTAAACATAACAATTCAAAATATTAAACATAAAAATAAAAGTATTAATAAAATGAATGATGATTTAAAAAGTATGCTATGTTCATGTCCTCCTGGAAAAAAAAAAAAATAAAGTTTGTATTTACAAGCTGGCAAGTTGTACATGTTACATACGATGTACATTTCATATGTAAAATTCCACACAGTTTTCAAATTCTGCAAAGATTAACTTTTTTTGTGTTTTTATTCAGGTAATTACTGTTACTGCATCAAAGTATTGTGCTGCAAGTTAGATTTTGCTTTTTAGTTTGATTGTAAATGAAAATTATCATAATACAGATGCAGGATAAATAGTGTCTCACATGTTTTCTCACAGACATCAATGCTCCCACTTAAGGGCAAAAACCTTTGTTTCCCACTCATAATTAAGAATTTGTTGTGGTGTTCATGCGCATTCAACTGGTAAATGCAATCTTTCCCACATGAGTTGAATGCACATTACTTATGAATGAGTCACTAAATCATTCACTGAATTTATTCATTCACAAAGTCTGCTTTATTCAGAAATGTTGTTGAAACGCCGCTACCATGGACACGCTGTTGATTTTGTTTCTTCGTTTGAAGCTCTTTTGGTTTGTTGACACCAAGCCAGTGTTGTTGTTGTTTTTGGACCCACTTTATATTAAGTGGCCTTAACTACTTAAACTGAATTGAATCACTTGTTACAATATACTAATTGTGTAAATACGTGTTTTTACATTGTACGTATGATTGATTAAATACCTGCATCTGTTATTAATTGTTGTAGTTACATTTATAATTGCACTGTTGACCATTCTTGACACTTTAACCCACCCTTAAACCTACCCATACCACCAAATAGGGGTGTCAAAATTAATTGTTTCTTTGGTGCACCGCGTTGCAGGCGAGGACAATTTAGTATCAGTTCAGTAATAGGTCATAACCGGTTATTATGTACTGACGATATTTATCTCATATGCGCTATTTCATGGTAATTAGCTTATATGGCGGGGACAGGTGAGCGTGAGTAATTAAAACACTCCAAACTACTTAAAAACGCAGAAACTCTACACAATTTACTGCGTTTCCGTTTGCTGGACAGTCTTTCACTGACACTGAAGTTACAGCAGAAGCCTCTATTTTACTGCGATTGAGAAAATAAAAGTAAACTCACGTGAGGTACGTAACTTTTCCTCTCCTCTCGGCTGTTACAGCGATACTTCTGGATACAGACACGAGCTCGTGTCTGCAGAGCTAGTTTTCTCCACCGCGTCTATCATGGATCATTTATCCATGATTTATCAGTATCACTCATCGGAGAACAGCGCCAGAGCTTTAGAGCCAATCGCAGCCATTTCTGTTGAGTGTGTGACCAATCAAAGGGGTGTAAGAACTTGCTCGACAGGGCTCATAAAGCGAGTGGGATATTTACATTTGTTTATTTGCTATAAATGCTCATGTTGTTCTGTGCATGTACTTGCATTTTTAAAGGTACAGTTCTGACTGTTTGTATTAAAGGACAAAATTGTATTACAAATAACATACAAATATAAATATATTTATACCTTTTTCTTGTGATATGAAGTAAAATATAAAATTGTGTAGAGAAAAAGCATCGTCAATGCACCGTGATGCACCGAGATCAAATTGAACTGAATAGATGGCATGATAATCGTAACCGAACCAGGAGACCAGTGTAGGTTCACAACTCTACCACCAAACTTGTCCCTAACCTTACCCATATCCCAATTCAAGAGCACCAGACTTGTTCTGCAATACAATTGTACATTAATGCAACACATTAAGTACATTGTATTTATATTTTGATGTAAGTACATAGTTAAGGCCACATCATATAAAGTGGGACCTTTTTTCTATTCAGTTGAATACACAAAGATATTTTGAAAAATGTTTGACACCTGCATCCACTAACTTGCGTAGTATTTGTTTTTCCTACTATTGATAGTTGCAGGTTTCCAACATTTTTCAAAATATCTTCTCGTGTTCAAAAGAACAAAAAAAATACACAAACTTGTTTGGAACAAGTCAAGGATGAGTAAATGATGGCATAATTTTCATCTTTCTTTTTTATAGACTAATTTTATGGCAAATGTATTACTTCTTAGAACATGAACAGGTTGTGTGATGCAAAAAGAAAAAGAAAATACACAAACTATTATTGGTAAAACAAAACATGATCCACATTAAATAAACCCAAAGAAACCAAGAGTATTTCCTAAACTAAAATAGATTATGTTTGCATTTTTTTGTATTGTGTTTGATCTCACAGATGTAATGATATCTTATTGTTTCTTGTTGTCTGGATTGCTCATGCACCTCACCTCAAATCACCTGAGGTTTGTGAAAAAGGAAATTGGAGGGCATTAGAAAAAGGCCACCAAACGTCGCTTACAAAATGACATTTGTTCAGAAATTCCAGAAGCCCAGAGTGTTGTGGCATTTCTGAGATGATTACCTCGTTTACCCTTCCATCCTGTTTTTTTCTCTCCGACTCGCTTGTCCAATCAGCGTATGATGAATGGTAGGGGGCAGGATGGGACTGTAATAGCCCTAAGTGAATGGCCTGTTAGAACAGCATGTCTGCTGCTCCCAGGAAATTGAATTAGCTGGGAGGCTCCAATGACAAGCCGGAAGGAGTAAACTCAATCAGGCTGCACCTCTCGCAAGGTTCAGCTTCCCTCATGTGGCTTTCATTGGCTCTTTCTGTATTAGATTTGTGGGATATCCAGGAACCTGCAGAAGATGCTTGGGGAATCAACTGGATACAACATCAGAGTTCTTCTAAAATAGCATTTCATGGTTTTTACCATGGTGTATTGTGTATGTACTGTACAGTACATATACAGTTAGTGTAAATATATTATGTATTTAGTATGGGCGACGCAGTGGCGCAGTAGGTAGTGTTGTCGCCTCACAGCAAGAAGGTCGCTGGTTTGAGCCTCGGCTGGGTCAGTTGGCATTTCTGTGTGGAGTTTGCATGTTCTCCCTGCGTTCGCGTGGGTTTCCTCCGGATGCTCCGGTTTCCCCCACAGTCCAAAGACATGCGGTACAGGTGAATTGGGTTGGCTAAATTGTCCGTAGTGTATGAGTGTGAATGAGTGTGTATGGATGTTTCCCAGAGATGGGTTGCGGCTGGAAGGGCATCCGCTGCGTAAAACATGTGCTGGATAAGTTGGCGGTTCAATCTGTTGTGGCGACCCCGGATTAATAAAGGGAATGAATGAAATGTTGTTAATAAAAAGTATTAATATATTTTATATGCATTTTATTTATACTTTTTAATTATGTGAATATGTATTGATAATCTTGTTTTTAAACATCATAAAAACAGATAGTCAAAGTTAATAGTTAAAGTGTCTGCTTGTTAAGGTGTGACACATCAATACAGTTTCTGGGTATAAGGGTGCTTTCACACCTAGACGTTTGTTTCGTATCTGGTGCATTTCCCCTGTTAGTGCGGTTTGTTTGGCATATGTGAATCCAGCAATTGCGCTCTGATCTGCGGAAACAATGGTCTTGGCTCGATTGATACAAACTCTGGAGCGGATCGATTGAAGTGAGAAAGCAATACAAATCAGGCTATATCACAGTGTATTATGGATATGTAATAGGCATATGTACGTACGGCTATATGAAGAGAAAATAATGAGTTGAGCGGGATGTCATTCCTACCTAAATGTGCGTTTCATGTTGAATACGAAAGTGAAAACATGCTGAACTATTAACTAGAGCTGTTTATCTATTGGAAACATTGACTGAAATTAAGATCTGCTATTTTCTGATATTAAAATTACGATGTGTGACAGCTGACAGCTCTAAAAAATAAACCCTGAAACTGACCAATTTGAGGAGAGTTTACTCGCATGTGACTTGTTTTTAATATTTTGGTCTGTTTAGAAACTTTGATGTGTGAAAGCGCACCCCACCAAGAACAAAAATAAACATTGTAACAATTTTAATCCCTGTTTTGGAACAAAACAATCGATCTACAGGTGTGAAAGCACCCTAAGTTTACACTCTGTTCCATTTAGGAATACCATTT
The DNA here is from genome assembly GCA_903798195.1 of Danio kyathit. Taxonomy (NCBI): domain Eukaryota; kingdom Metazoa; phylum Chordata; class Actinopteri; order Cypriniformes; family Danionidae; genus Danio; species Danio kyathit. The sequence goes on along the minus strand of LR812523.1, from coordinate 32,388,855 downwards.
CAACTGATGTTTATGAGCAATATTTTTAATAAAACACACATTTAACATCTAGGCTTTTGAAACTCCACTTAACTCCACTTTCTCTGTGTACTGCACACAATTATTTTAATGATTTAAAAAAAAACATTGGCTAATTAACTGATATTTGCAATGCTATGAAGATAAAGGTTAGGATTATGATTTTACTGGACAGTATGACATCATCTTAAGTTTATATTAGAACTTTTTGTTGTTTGAGTTTGAGATTTGTGCATCATTTGGACCTGGAAACAGTGGCACATGCTGTCAAACTTCATAAGGAACTAATTCACTTGTCCAAAAACATTGTGAAATATTCTTTAAAAAAAGTCATTTAATTTAAAATGCTTTTTTGTCTCTGTTTAATTTTTAATTAGCCACCACTTCAGCCTTTAGTGTTAACTGATCATTGTAAATCAATATTATTAACATTAAACTTTTGAAGAAATATACATATATGCTAGGGCTGGGCAGTTAATCGAAAAGTAATCAAAATTCACGACATTCAGAACATAAATTGATCTAATTTTTCTAGGTCATTTTTTTCTATTAATTTTCCTACTGCGTGTGGAGTCACATGACCCTGCTCTGTTAAGGCTAATTTATACTTCTGCATCGAACGCACGGGTATGTTCCGACGCAACCTTCACGCGGTCGCAACTAATACACCCTTCATTCAAAAATCTCTCACTTGTAATATGTGAGCATATTGACTGTGCAAAACCTGTTAGTGAACTGTGAGGGCAAAAAAATAAATTAAAGAAAATAATCGTTTATTAATCGTAATCGAGTAATAATGTTCAATTAATCGAGATTCAGATTTTAGGCCAAATCTACATTTCTTTCAATTTTAAAACCCCCAAGTATTTAGTTTGTTGTGTACAACCTAAATGCATTTCTAACAACAATTGCAGTATAAATATTTCAAAAGAAAACTTTATATTGGATATGTTCGGTCCAAAAATCACATTAAGAAACAAAGTCTCATTTTTTTAATTCTGATCATTATATCAGGAAAATCAAACAATAGGCGGTGTTTTATAACGGATTGCTGTAGATGACACCGTGATCATTCCCTTTATTTTGCAATTAGTTATAGCTCAAAATAAACATAAATAATCATCTCACATCTCAGGTAATGACTTAATTAGTGTTTCAGTCACACAAAGATGTCAGCAAAACAATTTATTAACAATATAAAACTTAAACTCACCAGGGAAACAAACTACAAATATTAGCCTATTTACTCAGTATGCTTTACTTAACCATAACGTCTTAAATATGTAATGTATATCTTCATATAAATCTGTTAAGCAAGTCATGAAAGTCACCATTATTATATGCTAACAATGAACTGGATTAGATGTGTAATTGTACAAATAGATCTACTGTAGAAATTAATGTTAAAACTGCCTTAAGTGCAAATTACATGTTTGTAAATATTTATTTAAAGGGATAGTTGTGCTAAACATTAAACTGTTATAATCATTTACTCAAATCGGTTTGAATTTATTTCTTCTGTTGGACTCAAAAGAAGATATTTTGAAGAAAGCTGGAAACCTGTAACCATTGACTTCCATAGTATTCATTTTTTTTACTATGGTTATGAATGGTTACAGGTTTTAGCTTTCTTAAAAATATCATATTTAGTCTTTAGCAGGAGAAAGAAACCACTTGAGTATGAGTAATTAGTGAGTAAATTTTTATTTTTGGGGGGAATTGTTCCTTTAAGTGTTGATAAATCTTTAAATAATTAGTTTGTTGTTGTCAGTAACCTTTAATAGTACAGTAATACACAAGTAATGGAGCTCTTATATTGTTTACTGCTTTAACTGAGCTAAATATTTTATTCATAATTTAACGTATTACAAGCCGAAGCCATATTTTGCCCAATAAAATGCGGTTTAATAATAAAAAGAAGCCATTTTTTTGTAGGATTCTCCTGGCTGCCCTAAAAAAACATTATTCAAAACCATAATACATACTGAACGCTTTTAGTGTACCATTCCACCTCTATACAATGTAATTACCGATTATAAAGCCCTATGTCTGCTTCAGTCTGCCTACTATTACAACCAATGGAGTGAAGTTAATCAGCAAGTGCTATTTATAGACCTCTACATCTCCAAGCCTATCTGACACAATAACACACGCACGAGTGCATGAGCTCACCGGTAATGATCCATGATCCTTAATGTTCCACTTTACAAATAGACATTCACACGTGTGCACCAAGGCCAAGTGTAGAGCATCTGTTATCTGGCCTTCAACCACAGTCTAATGGCCATTCAGAGCCATGAGGTGATGGCGGTACAGCCTGCTTACAAATCAGGTTATTATCCCAGGCTAAATACATTTATTTGGGGAGCTACCCAGAGCTAAATATGCTCATACACCTCTTGTCGCCTGTTGTAGTTTGTCTAAACTAGAAGTAATTGCGTAGTGAGGAGAAAAACGTGTATTAGTAAGTCCAATTGTTTGAATTTGTAGTCAACTATGTAAGCACGTTCTATTTCTGGTTTTAGCAAGAATGCCCTGCGGTCTGGAGACTTCATTTTTACTAACCCAAGAGAAGGCAGTTTATTTATCCACTCTACATTTCCCAGCGTTGAAGTAGCTGAACGGGGTTTGCCAAGTTAATAAAACAAAGGCCAGTCTTAAGTGTGTAGGCGTATATAAGCTATACGTCTGCTGGCTTATAGAACAAGCTCCCCTGTTTTATTGTGTAGAAAATAACAGCCTGGCCCTTTCACATTCTGTTTACTCTCAACCACTTCTTTTGCTATTTTCCTTCTCAATTCTTCTTAGCCATGGTCTGTAATGGAGGCTCCTGTCTGAAAACTCACAATCAATGCTTTTGTAATGCGCGCCGTATGTCAACAGATCTAACAGCAGTGCTAACGGCGTTGTTAAGAGAAGTAACAGATCTTATTTTCTCCTTTCTTCTCATTTCACTTGTTAGGAACACTTTGGAACTTGTCCTCGTATGAGCCACTGAAGATGGTGATAATTAACCATGGCCTTCAGACGATGACCAATGAGGTCATCATCCCTCATTCGGGATGGGAACACGAGCCCAATGAGGACTCGAAGCCACGAGATGCGGAGTGGACCACTGTCTTCAAGAACACATCAGGATGTCTGAGGTACATTGATCTGATTGATTGCGCCTTACCTTGTTATTCTCAATAAATCTCTCCTCATTTCAGTTTCTACTCATTCAGTTTAACCTGTTTTGATTGCTAAAGGGTTTTACTGTAGGTGAACACCAGGAATCGGTTTGTTTGCATTAAGATGGTCTGTCTTTCTCTGTGTTGTTGTAGTATTAATTATGCAGGACCGAAAATAAACATTCACTATGTTAATGCTTTTTAACTGTTATATCAAACAAGTTTAATTACCAGGGGGTCTGCAATTTGGTAAATCTCTTATCAGGGACTAAGGCTGCGTTTACACTAATGTGTTTTCATTTTTAAAATGGATGTTTTAGAATGAAAATGCTCTTCATTCAGAATTTTTAAGGCCGTATACAGCCTAAAATGCATCATACGTGACCATTTAAACTCACTGGGCATGTTGAAGATTAAACTTCATTGTATACTGGTTGCATAATGCACATAAGAAAGGGGCTTGATGAATCAGCAAATGATACACAATAGTTCAGAACACCAATCAAAGATGGATTATGGATAGTAGCATCTCTGTTTTCAAAAGTTTGCATTTCAGCCCATCTGTACTGTACTGTACTGTACTGTACTATACTATACACTCACCGGCCACTTTATTAGGTACACCTTACTAATACTGGGTTGGATACACTTTTACCTTCAGAACTGCCTTAATCCTTCATGGCATAGATTCAACAAGGTACTGGAAATATTCCTCAGAGATTTTGGTCCATATTGACATGATAGCATCACACAGTTGCTGCAGATTTGTCGGCTGCACATCCGTGATGTGAATCTACCATTCCACCTCATCCCATAGGTGCTCTATTTGATTGAGACCTTGTAACTGTGGAGATCATTTGAGTACAGTGAACTCGTTGTCATGTTCAAGAAACCAGTCTGAGATGATTCGCGCTTTATGACATGGTGCGTTTCCTGCTGGAAGTAGCCATCAGAAGATGGGTACACTGTAGTCATAAAGGGATGGACATGGTCAGCAACAATACTCAGGTAGGCTGTGGCGTTAACACGATTCTTAATTGGTACTAATGGGCCAAATTGTGCTAAGAAAATATCCCACACACCATTACACTACCACCACTAGCAGCCTGAACTAGGCAGGGTGGATCCATGCTTTCATGTTGTTGATGCCAAATTCTGACCCTAACATCTGAATGTCACAGCAGAAATCAAGACTCATCAGACCAGGCAACGTTTTTCCAATCTTCTATTGTCCAATTTTGGTGAGTTTGTGTGAATTGTAGCCTCAGTTTCCTGAGCGTAGCTGACAGGAGTGGCACCCGGTGTGGTCTTCTGCTGCTGTAGGCCATCTGCCTCAAGGTTGGATGTGTTGTGCATTCAGAGATGCTCTTCTGCATACCTTAGTTGTAACAAGGATATTTTCTCTTTTTCTGACCATTCTCTGTAAACCCTAGAGATGGTTGTGTGTAAAAATCTCAGTAGAACAGCAGTTTCTGAAATACCCAGACCAGCTCGTCTGGCACCAACAACCATGCCACGTTCAAAGTCACTTAAATCACCTTTCTTCCTCATTCTGATGCTTGGTTTGAACTGCAGCAGATCGTCTTGACCATGTCTACATGGCTAAATGCATTGAGTTGTTGCCATGGGATTGGCTGATTAGAAATTTGCATTAACAAGCAGTTTGACAGGTGCACCTAATAAAGTGGCCGGTGATTGTACTACTGTATACTATATAACACCAGCATTTCCTAACTAAAATGGGCACTTTGGCATTTTCAAAATAAGACATTTTTACAGGTAAAAGATGCCAGAGTAGTGTGGACATCAGGCATAACCATAACAAAACATTTTTTTAATGGGTGGTAATGGCACCTAAGAACAAGATAAGTTTTTCCAAATGATCATATCACAAAGACTGCATTATAATTCTATAAAATGTGGACTAAAGATGTGCACAACTGGGATATTGTCATATGAGCAGCTTATGACAACAGTATTTTCAGTTTCTGAGCAGTTTGCTTCACTATAAATGTTGCTCTAACAACAAACCCCTCCTTTTCATGTGCTGTGAATGCAGGCTATGCTATTACTGTGTCATTTTTTCATATTTTGTTTAAATTGGCTTTTATTTTATTCATTTTCAGTTTTTTTATAAATATAATTCAGTGATTAGTTTATTCTTGTCACTTCTCATTGCTGTACAGTCATTTTATTACTAGATACTATAATTACTACATACTAGATTAATATAATAGATGCAACTATTTCAGAATATATACATTTGAAGTCAGAATCATTAGCCCACCTTTGAATTTTCTTTTCTTTTAAAAATTTCCCAAATTATGTTTAACAGAGCATTTTTATAGTATGTCTGATAATATTTTTTTCTTCTGGAGTCTTATTTGTTTTATTTTAACTAGAATAAATGCAGTTTTAATTTTTTTACAAACTATTTTAAGGACAAAATTATTAGCCCCTTTAAACTATTTTTTTTTCGATAGTTTACAGAACAAACCATCGTTATACAATAACTTGCCTAATTACCCTAACCTGCCTAGTTAACCTAATTAAACCTTTAAATGTCACTTTAAGCTGTATAGAAGTGTCTTGAAAAATATCTAGTCAAATATTATTTACTGTCATCATGGCAAAGATAAAATAAATCAGTGTTTAGAAATGAGTTATTAAAACTATTATATTTAGAAATGTGTTAGAAAAATCTGCTCTCCATTAAACAAAAATTGGAGGGGGGGAATTAACAGGGGGCTAATAATTTAGGGAGGCCAATTATTCTGACTTCAACTGTATATATACTGTATGGTGGGAATATATATAGGACTAGACAATTTAGTATAGATTGAACTTGATCTTCTTCTGAGAAAATCTGTAAAAAATATCTAAAACCATCTTCAAACGTTCACAAAAATCAATAGTCTCTGTGTTCTATATTTAACCGTTTTGTGTCATTATGTGACAAGGCTCTCAGCAGACACTGATCCTCTCCTCTGGGTGTCATTCGAGCAGCTCAGCTTTTGATTAAGATATCCAGTCACTAAAGGGCTTTATGTCTCCATGGATACCATGCATCCTGCCACAATAAATGGAGTCCGTTTTTTTTTTTCATGCACCCACTCTAGTCTCTAAAAGGCAGGAGAAAATTGCTGTGTAAGAGCGGTCCAGGCTCATTCTGCTCTTTGCCAAAGAGGAAGTGTCTTTTTTAATTCAGTGTGGTCTTTGCATGTTTTGGTAATCACAAATGAGATCAATACAGTGCCCACTAACATTGGCACCATTGGTAAATGTGAGAGAGGAGGGGGAAAAGACAGTGTGGATTGTTTAACGTTTGGATCTTTTGCTCAAAATCATCAGCAAAAAAAACTCTTATCTTTAAGTGCCACAATTATTAGTATCTCTAGAAAAATTATATAAGCAAAACACATCCACCTTTGTTTGAAAATCTTTTTTTATTGATTTATATTACAATGTTACATAAAAAAAAATATGTTCATAATTTTGATTATGACCATTTCAATGTGGTCATGTCATTGGCCCAAAAACATTTCCTGCTTGTTATCAAACTATTTCATAACTGTAACAAGAGGCAATTCAATCATAACTTAATGTTAAAACAGCTATAATAACATTATTTATTAATATGTGGCTCTTTTTTGATTTCTCGGAAGCTTTACAAATTAAAAATGTAAAACAAAAATGCATTGAAAGCATTGTTTTTGTTTACATCCCTCAGAATGTTCTATACGTTTATTCATATTCCATTCTATCAGACTTTATCATGCAGCAGATGCATCTGGACTTTTTTTGTCAAAGTGAGTGACATTCTTTATAATGCCAGCTCTCACAGTGTTAAATTAACAAGTTTAATATTATGATAAACATTAAATATCATGTGGTCTTTCAGAAGCAGAATTTGGATGCTTTAGAAACTTAATGGGTTAATGCAATGGGTAAAACCAAAGGACATTGCTGAGATTTGCAGCAGATGGATGTTGAGCTTCACAAAATGGAAAGTGGCTATAAGAGAATGTTAATAATTGCCAACATGTTTCTATCTTTCCCAAAACACTGTCAGAAGGATCAAATCAATCAATCAAACTTTATTTATATAGCACATTATTACAACCAGGAGGCTGCCCAAAGTGCTTTATAGTATTAAAAACAAAATTAAACATTAAAACACATAAGATGGTAAGAACACAAGTAACAATAAAACAGCACTTTATACTACCGAATATCAAAAGCAAGTCTAAATAAATAGGTTTTAAGTTTAGCTTTTAACAGTGCCACATTTGTGATGATGCGAAGTTCTAAAGGGAGGGTATTCCACAGTTTTGGACCCTAAAACTGCAAATGAACGATCATCTCATTGTTTAAACCTGGATCTGGGGACCTCTAGCAACAACTGGCCTGCTGATTGTAGGACCCGGTTTGGTTTGTGAACCTTTAAAATGTCACAAATATGAAGGTGCAAGACCATTAACTGCATTAAAAACAAACAACAGTAGTTTAAAATTAATTCTGAACCTAACAGGGAGCCAGTAAAGAGAGTAAAGGACGGGTGTGATGTGCTCACATTTGCGACTATTGGTCAGCAGGCGAGCAGCAGCATTTTGCACCAGTTGTAACCAATGAAGTAAGGTTTGGTTATATCCAGCATAAAGTGCATTGCAATAGTCCAGACAGGAGCTGATACAAGCATAAATGGCTTTCTCTATATCACGCTGGCTCAGAAATGGCTTGACTTTGGCAAGAAGGCGAACTTAGACGAATTAACCTGTTTATCAAATTTTAAACTACTGTCCAAACTCACTCCCAAATTTTTAACTACATGGCTAAAATGTGGGGGAAAGCTAAGATGATTTGAGAGTAACTCGTTAGGCAGGTTTGAGTTGCCAAACTCAATACATTCTGTTTCGTCTTCATTCAGAGAAAGAAAGTTTTGTGACAGCCAAAGTTTGATGTCAACTAAACATCCATGCTGAGATTCTAGTTTCCCTGAAAAGTCTGGATGGATTGTTCAAGTAACCAGAAAATCTCCAAGAAACACAGCTGAAGAATTGTCAGTTGGATTGTTAGCACCATAATGGTTAGCACCATTTAGTTGGGTCTTTGGGTCAGAAAGTCTTCAAAACTACAATCCAATGTCACCAACATCACCACAAACTGATTAAGTCTCTATTTTAATTCAAGATCAAACTCAAGGTTCTACAGTTTAATTTTGAATATCAAAAGGCTTAAACAAGCCTTATTTGTTCATTTTAACAAGCGTACCAGTGTAAGCGTATATAATAATGAATGTGTTTTTCCTCTAAACTATGATACTTGACCTTCGCTGACCCATCAATGCAGCCCATTGATTGCAAAAATTGAGACATCGGATCATGTTATCTTCCTCCATTAAAGTGTTCTTGAGCTTAAGCAATATGCTTTAGTGCTATTGTTGTGGTGCCTGCAGTAATCCTTCTATTCCTGGATTCTCATATTGTGGTTGCACTCTTGACATTGTGGCATTAAGTCGGTTTAATGTTGGCTTGTTTGGCTGTGATCGTCCTTGTTTGACCTGCCTGTGCTGGATAAGCCTCGGCACACAGGTCTGATTGTCTAAATCAGCTTCTGCTAGTGGCAGAATCAGGTCAGTGTAGTTCAGTTTCATGACCTCAAATATTGTATACTATCTCTTTAAATCTCCGTCTGTATGATTCCAATTATAGATTGTACAGTCACACTTTATTTTGATGGTCTGTTTGTTACATTGCATCTACAGGTCAACTAATTCTCATTAGATTATAAGTATACTGTTAGGTTAGGGTTAGGGTTAGGGTTAGTGTAAGTTGACATGCATCTGCAAAGTTTCTTATAGTCATTTAAATGTCTGTTGAAGGAGCAGTATCAACAGATATTATGCAGACAGTCTACTAATACTCAAATGGATCATCAAAATAAAGTGTTACCGACTGTACTTCCAAAACAGTGTAGGTTATAGTAAATATTAGTAAAATACTTTGTAATATCATTGCAAAGATGAAATCGTTTAGTTATTAGTGTAGAAAAATCCCTTTGTTAAACAGGACTTGGGAAATATTTGTAAAATAATTCAAATTTCACAGAACGGCTAATCATTTTGTCTGCAAATCTAGGTGAGTGTGATATTGACAGAATTATTTATGCTATTCAATATGTATTATTAAAAAAATAATTTGCTGTTTGTGTTTTTGTACATGTCATAGATAAATATGGCACACAAACCACCAGCATGCGGTGAGACGTTCTTGTGATAATGAGGGATTCATTAAATCTTCCAATCAAATGATTCGTTACAAAAGGCTGATTCATTTAGAAAGACAAGCCGTTATTGTTAATGAATCATCAAATTAAGAGTCCATTCAAATAATTAAAAAAATGATTCCTTCATGAATGGAAGCTCATGGTTTTATTCTGAGATGCACACAATTTCTTATTAATCTTTGTCTGAAACTCTTTCTTAATTAAACAATCCATATTAGTTGTATTTTCCAATATTTGTGCTCACAACGTGAAATATAGCTCATTTATGCCTCATTCCATCAGGCTTTACTTCACAGCAAATGTATTTTGACTCTCAAAAACATGTTTTTACGTAGTTATTTTTTGCAAAGTGTGTGACTTTCTCCATGCTGTCGGCTTGTACAGTGTTAAAACAACAAGTACGTTTACATGGACGCCAATATTCCGATTTTAATACAATTAAGGCGATCCTCTGATAAAGAGTCTACTATGTAAACAGCGATTTTTGATTAATTTATTCTGACTAGTCATAATGGAACTAAACAGAAATGGAATTAAGACATGTGGAGTACGCCGATGTTAGTCGCATTATTAAAGGGCAGTACAGACATGTAAACACCTTAATCAAACTATTACCATCGTGTAGGATTTTTGCCGCATTTTGCGACAGGATATTTCATACACACACGGCTGTTTGACACTATTCTCTGCACCTATCGAGGCAGTAAAGGACCACAGACACTAGGGGTGTCAAAATTAATTGTTTCTTTGGTGCACGGCGATGCAGACGCGGACAATTCAGTATCGGTTCAGTAATAATCATAACCGGTTATTATATACTGACATCATTTATCTCACATGCGCTATGTCGCCGTAGCTTACTATGGCGAGGGAGGCGAGCGGCGAGCGGGAGTACAACGCTCTAACTACGTAAAAATTCTGAAACTGTGCACAATTTCACTGCGTGTGTGTTTGCTGAACACTGTTTCACTGACACTTACAGCAAAAGCCCCTATTTCACGGCGATTAAGAGAATGAAAATAAACTCCATTTCACTCTCTCTCACTGTGGCCCATGAGTGCATCTGTGAAGAGCATCAGCGTGTAAGAGCCAATCGCAGCCCTTTCTGTTGAGCGCGTGACCAATCAAAGGGGTGTAAGAAAGAACTTGGTAGTTGGTAGACAAGGCTCAGAAAGCGAGCGGGATATTTATATTTGTTTATTTGCTATAAATGCTCGTGTTGCTTAAAGGTACAGTTTATACATCTGAAGATAGAGGTAAAGTTGGTTTTATATTGGGATATTCAGACATTCTCTTTAATAATATAATTTCAGAAAAGTATTATTTGCAAATTCTAAATAGGGAAATCATATTAGCAGCCAATGACTATCAAAGTACAACATTGTTCACAGTCAATTAGATAGTGTTAATGTTGTTTGTTACTTGTATGCTAATTCCAATCGAATATTCAAAGTAACATGATAAACAATATAGAGACTTCTAAATAAACGAATGTGTGAATATAAAACCAACTTTACCTTTATTCTGACTGTTGGTATTAAAGGACAAAATTGTTTTACAAAAAGTATATAAATATATTTATACATTTTAATACAAGAATTGTTGTGCTGTGAAGAAAATATAAAACTGTGTATGGAAAGAATCGTCAATGCACCGTGATGCACCGAGATATCGAATTGAACCGAATCGATGGCATGATAATCGTAACCGAACCGAACCGTGAGACCAGTGTAGGTTCACACCTCTAACAGACACATACCCCGTGAAATGCAGATGTTTTTTTTTCCCATTCGATGTGCGGTATCAAATTATATTAAAACAACACTCTTCCAGCAGTTCATACTCGCATCCTATATCAAGGGGGGCATGCATGAAATGTTCCTGAATGAAAGGTAAAGGGCCAAACTGCAGTTCAAGTCGACAAATTAAAAATGAAACACCCGAAATTACATGAAACTCCGGAGGAAATGTGGATGGCGTGGTGACGCAATGATGTTAATTGAATTATGTGCTATAACATGTAAAACGGGATCATGAAAGGAACATTCACAAAGCAACTCAAATACCTTAATCATTATTGTCTCATTCAGATTAAGGCAAATAATTTGATTACTGATGTTCATGTAAATGTAGCCAACAATAATATTATCATAGACAGCAAATATGTGGTCAGGATTTGGATGCTTCTGAAATGTGTGTGTAGAATTTCATCACCAAACAAACGTCGCATTCATCCCTATTCCTTGAATTCTTCCCTGTGTTGTGGTCTTTGTGCTGTGTTGTGTGTGAAGCTCCCTCTGTTTCCTCTTTAGCAGCCAGGCCTTTAATCTCCTGCTGCTAGTTGTGCTGCAACCTGCTGGGCCCAGTCCAACTTCTGCCTGCTATTCTATATGTGACTTTTTCTCCCTGTGTTTATACACTTTTATCAACATTCCCTCTCTATTCCTTGTTTATTTTAGCTATGCTTTTTATTGTAAGCCATGCATCAGCAAAAAAACAAAAAGAGTTATTGACCACATTTATGTTGACTTCAATTAATATTAACCTTTAAAAAGAATAGATATAATTGAAGTCTAAATTATTAGCTCTTCTGTAAAATGTCACTTCTTTTTCAAGTATGTTGATGTTTTAAGTTTTCATACTAGTGTTTAGCCTAAAGTGCAAAGTTTTCAGGCCTAGGTTAATTTGGCTAACTAGGTTAATTAGGCAAGTCATTGAATAACAGTGCTTTGTTTTGTAGCCAAAAATATTGAACAATATCTAATAATATTGACCTTTATATATATATATATATATATATATATATATATATATATATATATATATATATATATATATATATATATATATATATATATATATATATATATATATATATATATATATATATTAAGGTCAATATTATTAGATATTGTTCAATATTTTTTGGTAATATATATAATTTTTTTTTTTTTTTTTTTTTACATTTCTATTTAATTAAAGCAAATAAGACTTTCACAAAAGATTATGGTATAAATACATATACACTCACCAGCCACTTTATTAGGTACACCTTACTAGTACCGGCTTGGACCCCATTTTGCCTTCAGAACTGCCTTAATCCTTTGTGGCATAGATTCAACAAGATACTAGAAATATTCCTCCAATATTTTGGTCCATATTGACATGATAGCAACATGCAGTTGCTGCAGATTTGTGGGCTGCACATCCATGATGCGAATCTCCCGTTTCACCACATCCCAAGGGTTCTCTATTGGATTGAGACCTTGTAACTGTGAAGGCCATTTGAGTACAGTGAACTCGTTGTCATGTTCAAAAAACCAGTAAGATGATTCACACTTTATGACATGGTGCGTTATCCTGCTGGAAGTAGCCATCAGAAGATGGGTACACTGTGGTCATAAAGGGATGAACATGGTCAGCAACGATACTCAAGAAGGCTGTGGTGTTAACACGATTTTCAATTGGTACTAATGGGCCCAAAGTGTGCCAAGAAAATATCCCCCACATCATTACACCACCACCACCACCATGCTGAACTGTTGATACAAGGCAGGATGGATCCATGATTTCATGTTGTTGATGCCAAATTCTGACCCTACCATCTGAATGTCTTAGCAGAAATCGAGACTCATCAGACCAGGCAACGTTTTTCCAATCTTCAATTCTACAATTTTGGTGAGCCTGTGTGAATTGTAGCCTCAGTTTCCTGTTCTTAGCTGACAGAAGTGGCACCCGGTGTGGTCTTCTGCTGCTGTAGCCCATCCACCTCAAGGTTCTATGTATTGTGCGTTCAGAGATGCTCTTTTGCATACCGCGGTTGTAATATGAGTTTACCTATTAAAGTGGGCATTGAGCATATATATTATGGGAAACACTAAAATTGTCCTGGTTTTGTTAAAATAAATCTAAATAATGATAAATATTATAAATATAATAAATATTTGAAAATGAATTAAAAAATATCACTAATACGTTTGCCTTCAACTGTGTGTGTGTGTGTATATATATATTTGGGTGGAAATCAATTAGTTTTTAATATTGTATTTTTAAAAAATTATGATTTATGTTATATTTAATTCAGAAATTTTACATGGAACTGTTTTTTTCCCTTCGTCTTTAGAGAAGCATCCAGAAATGTGTCCTGCATGTGAATTACCCTAAAAAAAGAAATCCCCTGTTTCTTGCTTTTTTTTTATTCTTCCTCAAGCTCCTTTCCTCTCTTTAGCTCATTCTTGTTTTGTCGGTGCTGTGCCTGACTGTTGCTCTGTGACAGGTCAATCAGTGTTATCAGGTTAATAGTACCTCAGCTGGTCTACAGGATGTTTCGGTGAGGGCTGCTAGCACCGTCATCCTGGCAACATGTGTTTGCAGCCCTCAGCAGGTCACCAACACACATCATCAAAGACCTGCGGTTGGGCACAAACGCCACTCCATCCTCATCCTGTCTTTATAGCCTCCGCTCAGCCTGTATCCATGGAAACTGTATCCAGTGACATCTGTTGCCTAGTAAGCTGCTTGGAGGCAGAGTTTGGTTCCTGTCTCTCGGTTGGCACCTGGAGACCCTTGATTTATTTCTTTGTCCATTGTGAAAAATGTGCACATTTGTAATTCCCGATTAAGTGCATCCATTTCTTGTTTAAACTTGAGAGGTTTGAAGGTCCTAAGCCCAGGGACAAAGTGTTTATCAGTGAGATACTCACTTAATTTTAAGATTCTGACCATATTTCCTAGAAATAATATGAAATATAAAAATATATAGGGGTTAGCATGTTGGCTGTTATCTGCAGCATGTTTTAGCTCCAAAACAACACTGTAAAATTGATTTGTGATGAGACAACATGAAAGAATTAAGTTAGCTGATTTGTTTTTACAAATTTAAATGGATTGAACAAAAAACAATTAAGTTGTCCCCCAAAAAAATCAAGAATTGTGTTGTTTCAGCTCATTTTAAGTAAGTAGTTTGAACAAACAGCAAATGTTGTTTTTAGATTGAAGAACGCAATTTACATACAGATTTAAGCATTCAAAGCTCACTCACATCTGCTAGTATGGATCAAAGATTTTTTTATGACATCACCATGCACTTCATCTTCTCAGTAGATATTGTGACCAACCAAATGCTGTCTAGTATCTGAAGCATCCCCCCCTCTTTAAGAATGAGATTCACTCAGTGACATTTTCTTTCATGTTGCACTACGAAATAGCTCTTTGGCATTATTCTGAACAATATAAGCATGCTTTTGATTTTCTCAACAATCTTCCAATGCTCGTAGGCAAACATAGGAAGTCAGGTTTTGATTTTCAGGTTTTGAAGCCAGGGAAGGTCTTGTTTTTTTTTGTTGCATTACAATTTGATGAGAAGGGATTTTATTGAAAGTTCGCACACATAGCTACTTTTACATCAAGCTTGTTTAAGAAAAACATCCTAAGTGCGCACATCTAGGGCTCTATTTTTAAGGATCTAGGCACAAAGTCTAAAGCGCATTGTGCAAAAGCATTAAGGGCGTGTCCGAATTCACTTTTGCTATTTTGAGAACTGAAAAATACAGTCCTGGCACATGGTCTAACAGGGTTGTGCTTATTCTCTTAATGAGTTATGGGTGTGTTTTGAGCATAAGGTGCAATAAACACCTCAGAGTCTCATCTCCCATTCCCTTTAAGAGTCAGTTGCATCACGCCGTGATGCGTTTGCTATTTACATGGTGA
This sequence comes from Danio kyathit, assembly GCA_903798195.1. Classification (NCBI taxonomy): domain Eukaryota; kingdom Metazoa; phylum Chordata; class Actinopteri; order Cypriniformes; family Danionidae; genus Danio; species Danio kyathit. The sequence goes on along the minus strand of LR812523.1, from coordinate 32,373,673 downwards.
CTTTGTAAGTGGAAAAACTGAACGCTTCTCTGGTGAGAAAACAGTTAAACAGACAATCTGCATCACGAGTATAAAGAACGAGCCTCCTCTATTTGGCCTCTTTACTTTATCTTTACTTTACTTTTACTCTTTACTTTACTCCTTTACTTTTGTGGATAAGGAAACGTGTTGTACGCACTCCACTGTAGACATCCATTAGCCTACATATTTAATTTAGTTTGTTAAGCACAAAAATTAGTTTAAAAACTGTTTCTAAATTCAGTTCTAATTTTCAGTAAACTAACAAATGAATAATAATAATGAAGTGTGGTCAAAAAGTTATATCCAAACACAGATCCTATTCTTATGCCCCACATAGTGATGCATACATCTCCAAAACCCAACAGGTGGCCAAATCTAAACTTGTTTTTATTAAAACAAATATAAATATGCATATAATAAATAATACTGCTAATAATAATAACATTATACAAATGCAAATTGTAATGAATAAACTGAAAAAGCCCCCCCAAATGAGGCATGAAGGCAGGGGTTTTTATATTTATGTAGAAAATATTAGATTTTGTAACATTTTAATCCTTTTTTTTTTATGTAAAGATATTTGTGTATTGCTGAACATCCTGTGTGTATTAAGCAGGGTGTAAGCGTTTGAACCCACATAGGCGAAAAACCAACGCGGTCTGCGCTGGACTTTAGACCTGCTTTTAGATGGTCAATGGCGCGGTCTATTTCAGTTTTTCAAAATAGCAACGCGCCAACGATGCTCATTAAAACACCTCTTTTATAGACCAGCACGCCCATGAGTCCACAAAGTGTTGTTATTTAAACAACGTGGCGCAAAACGTGAAAATTACAGTGCGTTGGTCTGAAAATAGCAACAAATCGCGCCAAACACGTCTTGCTCGTTATTGCACCGGGTGTATGATAGGGCCCTTAGATTCATGCCAATTGAGTGTGTATTTGTGTAGCTTCTGTTTTGCTTTGTTAATTAATTTCACTCTGATATTTTATCAAAAAAGTGTTTATAGTGAATGCCAATCATTCCTGTTTCTATTGTTCGTGTATTGTGCCTTTTTCTTGATTAAATACTTATCTTGTATAAAAAATTTTTGCCAAGGGCGACCTAGTGGCTCAGTGGTTAGCACTGTACCTTCACAGGAAGAAGGTTGCTGGTTCGAGTCCCGGCTGGGTCAGTTGGCATTTCTGTGTGGAGTTCGTATGTTCTCCGGGTGCTCCGTTTCCCCCACAGTCCAAAAACATGCGCTAACTGAATAAACTAAATTTGCTGTAGTGTGTGTGTGTGTGTGTGTGTGTGTGTGTGTGTGTGTGTGTGTGTGTGTGTGTGTGTGTGTGTGTGTGTGTGTGTGTGAGTGTGTGTGTGAGTGTGAGTGTGAGTGTGTGTGTGTGTGTGTGTGTGTGTGTGTGTGTGTGAGTGTATGGGTGTTTCCCAGTACTGGGTTGCAGCTGGAAGGGCATCTGCTGTGTAAAACATATGATGGATAAGTTGGTGGGTCATTCTGCTGTGGCAACCCCTGATGAATAAAGGGACTAAGCTGAAGCTAAATTAATGAATAAATGAAATTATTTGCCGTCTGTAACCTATTTTACATTCATTTCTTATATATTTTACAATGTATAAGGGTTAATTTACCCAAAAATGAAAATGTTGTTATTAATGACTCATTCCAATCCCCTGAGATCGTCGTTTATATGCTTCGTTCATATATGCAAAACACAAATGAAGGTATTTTAGATGAATTCTGAGAGCTCCATGATCCTCCACAGCAATGGTCACAGGATGTCCAAAGTCCAGAAAAGCATTCAAAACATTCCAGGGTGCACCTTTATTACATGCAATATGGTGTTTCATGTTGTGCTGCTGACAATAATGTATACATCAATGATCAATAAAAGTGGCTGTACTTTTATTATTTTATTATTTTATTTTATACATACACCCTAATCATTGAAATAAGACATAAACTCCCATTTAAATTCAGAAATTTGACTTGTACACCAATGCAGCTTGCTTTATTTGGTTGTTTATGCTTTACTTGGCTATTATTTAAGCACAATCATTCCACTTGACCTGTAACTGCATTTATAATTAGGGATTGTCCTGGCATCGGAGTAAACGCCACCAAGCAACTATTGAATTTTTTTGTTTATGCGGTGCCACAATACCATGTGTTGAATTTTCAAACTGTGATTTAGGTCCAAGCAATTGTAGACAATTGTCCGTACTGTGCTATCTGTCTTTCAGGCATTAGGGAGGAAAAAGGCAGGTAGCTATAAAATCGCAATCTATCTCTCTTATATCTGGACCACAGCCACAACAGATGTACAGCTGGAAAATGTTACACTCCATATGGGTGTTATACTGCAAATAGGTTTAAATTTCTCATGCTGGAAAGAGACCTGTTTGTTTGGCAGGGTGCTGGTTTCATTTATGTTTTCTCCAGTTGTCTTTTCATAGTGATCACTTTTTTTTATGGGTCGGAGTTTAACTCGACAATCTAGTTATAAAAAAAACTACAGCTTGAACAGCTGGTAGGAAAGCAATTTCAGGATAAAGGATGAAGAACCCAGATGGCTTCTGGTTCCTGCTCAGGTTGTTGACAACATCTGACGTTCTGTTCATATTTTCATTTTTTATGTGATGCTAAACTTCACTGAGATCATCCATGATGTGGTAATAGGAAGTTTAAATGTGGGTTACAGTTTGATTGAATGTCTGTATGTTGTTTATCATATGTGTCCATTAAGATCTTAAAAAAAATTCAGTGTGTATTCAGTGCAGAATATATAAGTTCAGATGCAGTGCCATCTAAAATTATCATTTTTCTCAGGCTGTTGTGCGTAGTTTGAGTAATTTACTCTTAGTGCAAAGATTAGGTTATTTTTATTGCCTTAAAAGGGAAATAACTGAACATAAACATAGGAGGTTGAGAAAAATGCTAATTTTAGAGGAATATTTCAGATGACACTTAGAGGGTTTACTCTGTTTACACTGCAAAAAAATTATTTTCTTACTTAGATTTTTTTTTGTCTTGTTTCTGGTCCAAATATCTAAATATTCCTAAATCAAGAAGCAATTCTAGACAAGCAAAACTTATTGCCTTGTTTTAGAAATGAATATGCCAAAATTAAGTAAGTTTTTCGTTAAAACAAGCAACGTAATCTGTCAATGGGGTAAGCAAAATAAACTTATTTTAAATTGAAAACAAGATTATTTTTCTTACCCCATTGGCAGATTATTTTGCTTTTTTTAAAAAAAACTAAATAACTCAATTTTGACACATTTCTCAAAACAAGACAATATTTTTTATGTGTCTAGAAAATGCATCTTGGTTTAAGAATTTGTAGATTTTTGGACTAGAACAAGACAAAACCTCTAGGTAAGAGGTTTGTGCAGTGTATGTACAGCTGTGGGAAAAAAAAAAACATAATCCAAATGTTTTATAAAGGTCTGATTCAAATTCTTTCAGATTTAAATGAATAATAATGTACTTTGAAGCATACTTTTTTCTTTTAATTTTTCAGAAAATGACATTTGGGCAATAATAAAATGTTTTCATTTGTTGTGATTAAGAATCAGGATTATTTAACTAAATACTGCTTTTCTTGACTTTACTAACTAATTTGAAATGAAAACTTTTAAACAATTAAAACGTGTTGTAAAAAAAAATGTATAAAAAATGTCTGAAAACCTAGCAATTTGCTTTATTTTATACAAAAACTGATCACTGTAAATGGCAACAGTTCGATTAAAATTTGGAGGAGTTGTCATAAGTGGTTTACAATATAAAACCGAAATTACGTTTATAAATCTATAAATCCAAAATCTTTTTTTTTTTTTGCATACAGTCAAGCCCAAGGTTATTTATACCCCTGGGATATGAATAATTTCAGGCTTGACTGTATATAATAATATATCATACACTATCGTATACTAAAAAAAATTATTTCTGCAAAACAATTTGATTGGGCTGAATTGAATCAAACAAATTACATTTAGTAATGTTCAACTTAAGCACAATCGCCTCACAGCAAGAAGGTCGCTGGTTCGAGCCCCGGCTGAGTCAGTTATCGTTTCTGTGTGGAGTTTGCATGTTCTCCCCGTGTTCGCTTTGGTTTCCTCCAGGTGCTCCAGTTTCCCCCACAGTCCAAAGACATGCAGTATAGGTGAATTGAATAAACTAAATTGGCTGTAGTGTATGTGTGTGCAAGAGTGTATGGGTGTTTTCCAATGTTGGATTGCAGCTGGAAGGGCATCCACTGTGTAAAACATATGCTCGATAAGTAGGTGGTTCATTCCACTGTGGTGACCCCTGATTAATAAAGGGACTAAGCTGAAAAGAAAAGGAATAAATGAATATTCAACTTAATTTGTTTGTTTAAACTCAGCCCAAATAAATTATTTTCAAACACTTACCTTAAAAAATTTAGTAAATCCAATGAATCATCTCTGAATAATTTTTTTTTTCAGTGTACTTCTACAAGAGCAGTTTGGGAACATTTTCAAAGTAGCTTCCTTAAGCAATTTTTCTTTCAAATGTGTCAGCTTATGATGTGTAATTAGTGCAAATGACTGGTGCTTACTCGTGTATTTTCTGTTTGTGGTAGGAATGTGAGTTCAGACGGTGCAGAGGCGCGCAGACGCTTGAGGGAGTGTGAAGGACTGGTGGATGCTCTGCTGCATGCGCTTCAGTCTGCTGTGGGCAAGAAGGACATGGATAACAAGGTGAGGGTTTTCAGCAGAAAGAGCTGCAGGGTTCCTGCATATATCCTTGTTTAATCATCATTTCACAGACCCACTAAAAAAACCCAAAACTGAATCATCATTAAATACAGTTGAAATCAGAATTATTATTAAACCCCCTTTTATTTATATATATATATATATATATATATATATATATATATATATATATATATATATATATATATATATATATATATATATATATATTAACAGAGCAAAGAAATTTTCACAGTATGTCTGATAATATTTTTTCTTCTGGAGAAAGTCTTATTTGTTTTATTTCGGCTAGAATAAAAGCAGTTTTTTTTAATTGTTTAATAAATGTTTTATGGTCCAAATTATTAGGCTCTTTAAGCTACATATTTTTTCGATAGTCTACAGAACAAACCATTGTTATACAATAACTTGCCTAATTACCCTAACTTGCCTAGTTAATCTAATTAGCCTAGTTAAGCCTTTAAATGTCACTAAGTTGTATTGAAGTGTCCTGAAAAATATCTAGTCAAATATTATTTACTGTCATCATGGCAGATGACAAGATAAAATAAATCAGTTATTAAAAATGAGTTATTAAAACTATTATGTTTAGAAATGTGGTCAAAAATAATCTTCTCTCCGTTAAACAGAAAATGGGGAAAAAAATAAATAGGGGGGCTAATTCTGACTTCAACTGTAGATGCAAACTGAAACATCATACCTATTTTTTCTTTAATGTCTTGCTAATCTCTGTAAAGCTGCTTTGATACAATCTGTTTTGAATAAATGTACGCTTTTTTTAATGCGGTTGCCGTTTTAAAAAAATGAAAGCGAGGCTGCGGTGGGAAGAAACCCAGAAGTAGAGGACCAGCACAGTAAACATTGCAACAACTGCTGTGGATTTCAAACCTCCAGCTGTTGCCATGATTTCTAAGTTCAGATGTGGTGTAAACATCACTTTAATATCATTCAGTTAAGTTTAATTTAATCAATTAAAAGCATATTAGGCATCAATCAAAATCATACTCTCTTTAAGAGTAATAAAGGTTAAGTGTCCTCCTAGGCTTCCGTTCATGGCACCAGGTAAACACAGTGGGAATGCTTCCCTGCTTCAGCCTATGTAACCTGATGAGCAATAAAAAATGCAGTCCTGTAAAATGTTTGGAGCACACCCTGGTGTTGTCTGTAATAGTGCTGTCACGATACTGACATTTTAAACTTGTCCATTCTCCGCTAACATTTAAACGCGTTCATAAACACCACTGATTTGCCATAGTGTTCACCATTGCTCAACAGAAATGACTGTGATTGGCCGTGAAGGTCATCAGTTCACCGCTTTTTACCGAGTGCAAACACAGACTCTGGAGTATTTTAAAGCCACGGAGATCAGTAAACATCAGTAAAGTGTGGTAAACTGATCACCTTCACAGCCAATCACAATTATTTCTGTTGAGCACTGGTGAACACAATGGCAAATCAGTGGTGTTTAAGAATGCGCTCAACGACGCTTAAATGTTAGCGGGAAATGTATTATTTCAGTACCAAAATTCAGTATCGTGAAAGAATCAGTTCATTAACTTGAGTTTGATGAGTGGCATCTAAAACGTGTGTTTGGGAAAGATAACAGTAGCTAAGTACTGCTATTTCCCTTAAACTTAGCTGAAAATGTGGTCTGATATCCTTTTTTATTTTCACTATCCATTCAGAACAGACCTTCGGGTCACTCGGAAAGCAGTGAAATTATAAGTTTGTGTTACTTTCTTTTCACTGATAAGATTTACAGCCAGGTACACAACAATACGCCATCGCAGACGCCATTCCTGTGTGACTCCAGGTGATACTTCTGGGTTTCTTCTCACCACAGCCTCACTTTCACTTTTAAAATGGCGGCCGCATGAAATCAGCCTAGAGAAATAAAAGCGACTTGACTATAGAAGGGGGGTTAAATTGAATGGACAAAGCAAACTTTTTCCTGAAATATAATCTAATTTATTGTTGCTGAAATAATAGTGTGTAGTTTAGCTGTAAATACTTTACATATGAAAAATGTGTTTATTTCTATGAAAGTCCAGTTGCTTTCAAATCACAAAAAATGGGCTGTTCTTTTTAAAATGTGATTTTTTTTTTTTTTTTTTTGAGCAGGGAGGAAATTAAGCATAAAATATCTTCTTTTTTATTAAACAGTGCAGTGTCTATGCTGCCATTATGCCAGACTATCAAAACAGCAACTATTGTTTGGTTTTCCTTAAAAAAAATGAACAAAATGTGAAAAATAGGCCTGTGTTTCTAATCAGATGAACAAGACACTCGGCTTATCATGATTATAGCACTACATTTGTGCTATATAATATCTAGTGATGTTTTTTCACGCATCAGCTAAAACAGCTGATTAAAAGATCAGTCCTGAACATGCAGTGGTAAAAAACAACAACAACACTTTATATATTTCAGTACACAAACATTTAATAAACATTGGTGCATGTGTATCATTACATCGCTGGTATAAGCCGGGGATGTGATCCTGGATTAACATCTACGTTTGAAAATGTAATCCATACCTAATTCCTACCCCTAAACCTAAACTTAACCCTGTAACTGTAAATTATTCCCAAACTCAGAGGGGATTAATAGTTGGGTAACAATAATGTAGAAGCACATAACCCTAACTGTAAGCCTAAGCATAACCTAAACTGTAAACCTATTCCTTAAATCTGATTGGCTGATTAGAATGTAGTTCCAGAATCAACATGGATGTTGATCCAGGAACATGTCCTAGTTGGTAACCGCTAATGTATATTGTTCATCCTAAAGTGGTTTATTTTGTAATAATTGCCTGCCTGCCTGCACATTATCCCACTTATTATTTTGCTACTTTAGACATAAATAAATTGACACACAATACTGATTTGAATAGTTGTATTTTGAGAAAGGAAAGCGGCCATGCCATGTATCCAATTACATGCCTTGCATCGTGGCCATTTGTACAGTTTAGCCTGACAAAAACATAGTACTGTAGTATTATTTCTACAGTTTAGCCCGAAAGTTTAGCCATTTATACAGTTTAGTTCGACAAAAACAGAGTAGTACTATATAAACAGAGTAAACTATATTTTGATACATTTACAGTGCATCCAGAAAGTGTTCATAGTGCTTCTTCACTTTTTCCACATTTGTTTGTTACATCCTCATTTCAAAATGGATTAAATGCATTTATTTCCTCAAAATTCTACACACAATACCCCATAATGACAATGTGATAAAAGATTTTTGAAAATCGTTGCAAATTTATTAAAAATAAAAAACCTGAAAAATCACTTGCTTAATGCTCAACAAGATGCACCTTTGGCAGCAATTACAGCCTCAGATCTTTTTGAATATGATGCCACAAGCTTGGCACACCTGTCTTTGGGAATTTTTGCGCATTCTTCTTTGCAGTACCTCTCAAGCTCTATCAGGATGGATGGGAAGCGACGGTGTACAGCCATTTTCAGATCTCTCCAGAGATGTTCAATACGATTTAGGTCTGGGCTCTGGTTGGGCTACTCAAGGACATTTACAGAGTTTTTGTGAAGCCATTCCATTAATATTTTGGCAGTGTGCTTTGGGTCAGTAGCTATGTTTCCATTCAAAAATGTGAATTAACTTTATGCGCAAAACTGGAATATCGCATAAAAGATGTGCGAATAAAGCAGCGTTTCCATCCAATGAGTCACAGCGAACAAAATCATCACTTCCTGACTAACTGGCGCCAAATATCAACAGTAAAAACGGAATTTGCTGCGGTAGGAGAAGCTGCGTGAGTCTTTTCTTCAATTAATAAATGACTTGCGCCTCAGAAGGCAATCCTGACACGCAGTGAACGTACGGTGGCGTTTGAAGGCGTGAGATGCGGAGCACAGACGCTCTTGATTCTGGAGGTCATTAATAATATAATAACACTAATACTGAAACGGTTAAGGTGTTTTAAAATGACCAAAACAACATTTCAGATGTTTTACAATGTGCTCAGCCTGCTGGTTTATCCATTCGCACACATTTTTATCATCACATGATCTCTTATAACAAAATCACATGAGCTTTTTTAAAACGCACACTGGAATTTGTGCGGTAAATGTGTTTCCATCGTAGTTTATGCACATATGCACCTATGCACATAGGTGGATGGAAACGTAGCTATTGTCCTGCTACAAGGTGAACCGTCGCCCAAGTCTAAGGTCAAAAGCACTCTGAAGCAGGTTTTCATTCAGGATGCCTCTGTACATTGCTGCATTCATATTTCCCTCTATCCTGACTAGTCTTTCAGTTCCTGCTGCTGAAAAACATCCCCACAGCATGATGCTGCCACCACCATGGATGGTATTAGCCTGGTGATGAGTGGTGCATGGTTTTCTCCATGAGTTCAATTTTAGTCTCATCAGACCAGAGAATTTTATTTCTTATGGTCTGAGAGTCCTTCAGATGCTTTTTGGCAAATTCCAAGTGGGAGTGATTTCCGTCTGGTCACTCTACCATACAGGCTTGATTGGTGGATTGCTGCACAGATGGTTGTCCTTCTGTAAGGTTTTCCTCTCTCCACAGAAGAACGCTTGAGCTCAGATAGAATGACCATCGGGTTATTGATCACCTCCCTGACTAAGGCCCTTTCCCCCCGATCACTCAGCTTAAATGGCCGGCCAGCTCTAGGAAGAGTCCTGGTTGTTCCAAACATCTTTCACTTATGGATGATGGAGGCCACTGTGCTCATTGGAACTTTCAGAGCAGCAGAAATTTTTCTGTAACCTTCCCCAGCCTTGTGCCTCGAGACAATCCTGTCAATTCCTTTGTCTTCATGCTTGGTTTGTGCTTTGACATGCACTGTCAACCCTGGGACCTTATATAGACAGGTGTGTGCCTTTTCAAATCATGTCCAATCAACTGAATTCATCACAGGTGAACTCCAATTAAGCTGCAGAAACATTTCAAGAATGAGCAGTGGCAACAGAAGCTCAATTAGCTTAATTTAGAGCTTCATGGCAAAGGCTGTGAATACTTATGCACATGTGATTTTTCAGGTTTTTATTTTTAATAAATTTGCTACAATTTCAAAAAAATATTTTTTCACATTGTCATTATGAGGTATTGTGTGTAGAATTTTGAGGAAATAAATTAATTTAATCCATTTTGGAATAAGGCTGCAACAAAACAAAATGTGGGAAAAAGTGAAGCGCTATGAATACTTTCTGGATGTACTGTATGTAGCTTTTAATAGACAAAGGGTATATTATGTGTGTTTTGCCATTATATAACTGTTTTCAATATTTCTCTGTTGCTGTCTGTCAGTCTGTGGAGAACTGTGTTTGCATCATGAGGAACCTGTCGTACCATGTACACAAGGAGGTTCCGGGAGCTGAGAAGTTTCAGGACCCATCAGCTCTTCAGGCCCCTGACTCTGCTGGCACTCAGAGGAAGAAGAAAGATGATGCAGGTTGTTTCGGCGGAAAGAAAGCCAAAGGTCATTATCGAATTCTCCTTCATCTCATCTGTGTGCTTTATATTACTAAAAAAAACATTACTGAGTGCCTTAATATCGCTGCCACAGGTTTACAGTATGATTCTAGCATTAACACATCAACATCATAAATAGCAGAGCTAAATGGCGCTCGAGTCTTTGTTTGTTTGCCCTGTGCTCTTTTGTGGCTCACAATTCATAATCGGAATGTGTGTGTGTCTGGGGTATCAATGCTGAATCAATATTCATCTTGAAATGGACGGTGGGTGTAGGTTCAGTGTCTGCGGTGCTGCATTGTCTTAGCTGAATTAGTTCTTCGAACACTTTGCTTTTAAACTGTTGTCGCTAAACGTACTCCTTCTTAACACTGTGCCAAGAGAGCTGATTCATTTCCAGGTTCCAGATGGTTACAAGGATTTTTTTTGAGTAATATTAATTATTTTTTGTTCTCTCCCAAATGAACTGATGAGAGCCCTCTTGAATGCATTATTGAACTGAATTAGCAAATTGATTCTCCAACAGGCGTGCTCATTAAACACCCCGAAGGAGCAAAAAAATAGGAATGCGCGGAAAAAAATGGTAATGATAAAAACATTGATGGCATACTGTGCCTCATGGACTATTTTTAATGAAGTTTGTTTATCTGTCAGTGGCCCTGGAGACATGAATTGTAGATTCCAGTATATTTACACCAGAAAATGCCCCAAACAAGCATTAAGAAAAATTGTACAACACTTTAGACATTACCCATTTTTCTATTAATATTATTCCGTTAAAAGGCATACTGTAACTGACCCTTACAACGTGTCCTAACAGCAACAAGATTGCAAGGACAGGCAATTTGTCTGTCCACATTAGACATGACACAACAGAAACATTTAAATAACACACACATTCGGAAGTGCGGAATAGTCACTGCACTCCCAAATAAATTAACAGCTTTATTATCGAATTATTGAATTATTTGCGGTGAAACTAAAGAAAGAACGCGCACACTGCTTATTTTCCTTATTTTGCAAAAGTACTTATATTGTAAAAAAACACTTTTATTGTTGTTGTGAGTGTACACAAAAAGTAGACACCTAACAGTATTGAATGGTGTATAACGCTTATTTGTGTGACCAAAATCAAGAGTCAAGAAATCATAGTGTCTTTTGCACTGATAAGAAGAAAAAAAAAGACGCTAATCACACCGGTGTGATCTGGTGTCCTCAGAGGGTTAAACCTCATTAACATTATTAAAAGTACATTCTGAGTGACTGTTGTTCTTGGGTTGAGTTCTACCATTCATGTGCTTACAGTATGACTATAAATTTCACATAAAAAGGTAACTACTGGTAGTATTTAACATTGAATTAAGCACATAATCAGTACCTCAGGTGATTATTGTCATAATAGTATATGCTGTTGTTTAGCCATGACAGAGCAGAAATAGAAGTCTTTTCTAAAATCATAGCTTTGGCAATTGCTGTTGCTGATGCAGTGGTAATACTGGAGTTGCTGGATGAACTCCCCAGAAAAACAAAGAGTAATATGCAGTGTGCATTTGAATGATATATTCAGACTTGACATGAAGTAAACAAATAAAAAATTGACGTTATAGCCTGCAGGCCACAGGATAAAACTGAACTGCAACATCACCTAACAAAACAGACTAAGGATAGCAAAAAGATGATTCCCCAGATGTCAGAGATGACTGACACCTTTAAAGCTTTTTAGATTAAAAGCAGCCATCTAGATCAGTGGTTTTCATTTTAATTGATGTGACCCTTAATATAAAACCATTTAAATGCAAGTCAAGTCGTAAGAAGAACATCAAACACTTTTAGTACTTTTACTTTTAGTACAGATAGGAGTAAGGCATCATTTGAAACTGTAAAGAATTGACTTTTTTTGGGCTTTTGTTAAATAAAGAATAAACATACAGGGTTCACATTCTGAACTGGATATTATGACAAGAGTAGACCTGAGCTTTGTATATTTTTCCCAGCTTATCTGGCCACCTGCTCTTTGCATTTCACATAGAAGAACTTTTTCAAAATGGTTCAAGATCAAATCAATCAGTGTCCTTTTTGTTCTTTTTTTAGATTTATTTTTTCCTTTTCTACGATAGGACAGTTTATTTTGAGCATAAGTGTAGTTGGAGTGGATAGGGAGAGGGATCGGGAAATGTTTTTGTGCTGGGACTCAAACTCAGGACACCTGCAGCACAGTTTCTCTACAGTATATATCGACCCACTGACCACTAGGCTATTTGTGCTGACCACTAATGCTAATATACTGTATATAATGGTTCATTTGTGGAGGGGCAAATAATACAGGCACTATACTTTAATTATTCAGATTCAGTAGTAAATGTAGTTCTGCTCACTTTGACTATAAGCACATGCTGTAAAAGTTACATCTTGGCTTTACACAAATAAAGCAGAATGAGTGTCATTTTTGCTCCACTATCATGTTAGAAATAAAATTGTAAATTTTTTTAACTATTTAGCAGTAGGGTTGGGTCGATAGACGATGCCATCATCCATCACAGATGGCCAATAGACATCACGATGCTGAGCCGACATCGTGATTCTCCGCCCCGCCCCCGTTGCAACAGCAACCCGCTCGCAAAAATACACACTTAGGCCCGTTTACACTAATACCTCTTTCATTTTTTAAATGGCATTTTAGAACAAAAACGATCCACGTCCACACTGGCGTTTCACCTACCATTTCTGAAAAGCAGTCAGCAGGTGCTCAGAGCACAAAACCCCAGAGTGCAGTGCACGTCGGACAGTTAATTAAGAATGTAGCGCTGAATCGCGTCTCACTATAGTTGTTAAACTTGACATTTAATTCAACTTGTCTCTATCTAACGACTCTTCGGTCTTTTGAATCTATTAGGTAGTGTGTCACAGCGTCAGTACACTGCTTCAATCTTTCACTTTCACGCTTGTACTTAGTAATTTTAGTGAAAACCTCAGATACTGTTAGTAGGTTCCTGTTGGTTGTGCACCTTTTTTACCAACCAAGTTTGTTGACGCCATTATAACGACACAGATTACACTGCCTATTTTTGCCGGAGTCCCGTGGAAAAAGTGATCGACAGGTGGTAATTTGTGTGTAACTTATTTTTATTTAATCATGATTTGGTTATGGGTAAAACAAAGACATGCGAGTCAGGTAGTTGAAACGGTAGGCTACAAATAATTAATTTGTTATGAAGTAATTAATTATTCATAAATAATTAATTCACCACCTCCTACGACAACAATGCCAAATGCCAAATTGGTCGACATTGCCCAATCCTATTTAACAATATTACTGATTTACTGCAGTTTATTTTTAAATAAACAAGCATAAGAGATTAAAATTGAGTAAGATAAGAAATTGATAAGAAAGTAAATTGAGTGTACACACTGTTAAAATAACATTATGTAAATAAATGTCTACTCAAAAGTCCAGCAGCAGTTAATTCAGAGATATTTCGTTTAACTACAGAATATAACCATTTCACCAAATTACAAGCTGTAACTGTAAAGCAAACTGTAAAAATGTAGAACAGACATTACAGTTAAAATTCATGAAATTACAGTATGTTACTGTTGATCATTTGTATTTAAAATATATGCCACGTTATATTTCAAAAGCAAAACAAATGGTCAGATTAAACATTTGACTTTTCATTGTGTTTTGACTTACACTTGAAGTCTTTGCCACTAACAAATGTCTGTGCAATTAGATGTGATGTGTTGAATTTTAGGTAGCTATAGCAGAATAACTTGCCTTCTGACAATTTGCTCAGCCAGATTCTCTAGGAGCAGTTCCATCATAGTAAGAGAAAACTTCACTGTAGAAGATCGATTATGTTAACGCTCACTATAGGGGTCCAGCAGCAAATACTCCTGTTACATTTTGAATTGCTCTGACACATTGCAGAACACAATGGCATTTTGAAACCTGTGAATACACTCGGTTTCTTCTAACCGTTTAGTGAATTTGCTGCACAAACTGATAAACTTGTCTCTCCATCCTCTGGAGCCTTCTTTTGATAGAACTAATGAAACTGACTCTCCCCTCCACAACAAACTTGCTTTAAAACTTTATAAACACTATGCGTTTCCTGTGTACTTTTAAGTGATTCACAAATAAGTTCTGTCTCCTTTAATACACACACACACACACACTGAATCTCCTCTCTTCTTTCCCTGCCTGCTTTTTTTCTTACTGGTTTTTGCTGCCGTTCCTGCGTTGGCTAACTCTAGAGGAATGGTTTAATCAAGGTGAGTGTTTCTTCCTACTTTTCTTCCGTCTGACTTATTCCCCTCAGCATACGTTCACATATCATCTTCTGTCTTCATCAAAATAAAGTTTTCATCGCCACCTCTCTTCCACTCTTTCACCTTCCATTCTTAAATGACTGGCCAGTGTTCACCTCTTCAAGGAAATGTCAAACCTGTGCCAATTTAGCTGGTTCAAAGCCTCTTTCTGCTGGCATAGACGTCTGTCGATATCTGTTAACGAAGCCTGGCTTTTGCTTTTTGCCATCTTGGCCATTGCTTTAAAAAGATTTTTTTTTTAAATGTCATCATTTACTCGCCCTCATGTTAATCCAGATTTAGTGTGGACACAGAATGGAGAGCTTAGGCAAAATGTTCACTTTTCTCTTTTCCATACAGCAAGGACAAAGCCATGTCTTGAACGTTTGCGTTCTAAAATAAAAGAAATTTGTGTCTAAATTGAGTTGGGAAGTAATAATTTTGATATAAATATTTTAAAAATGCTAAACTTTTTTTGCCTCGTTGCATTCAGGTAGGAAATATGTTGAGAAGTTAGTGTTACTGTCTTTGGTTTAACAATTTTATCATAAAACAGTGATGTTTTAATAGTTTGTTACTGTATATCAGTCTTGCTCAAGGTGGCTCAGTGGTTAGCACTGTCGCCTCACAGCAAAAAGGTCGCTGGTTCAAGTCCAGGCTGGACCAGTTGGCATTACTGTATGAAGTTTGCATGTTCTCCCCATGTTGGCGTGGGTTTCCTCCTCGTGCTCTGGTTTCCCCCACAGTCCAAAAACATGCGCTATACAGGAGGTGAATTGAATAAACTAAATTGGTCGTAATGTATGTGTGTGAATGGGTGTGTTATGGGTGTTTCCCAGTTCTGGGTTGCAGCTGGAAGGGCATCCGCTGTGTAAAACATATGCTGGATAAGTTGTCGGTTTATTCTGCTGTGGCGACCCCTGATTAATAAAGAGACTATGCCAAGGAAAATTGATGAATGAATGAATCATGCTTGCCTTGCTTTATTTCTATATTAAACTGAAACTTTGCACTGGAGTTTGAGCTCTGTTGTTTAACACAGAGCTCAATGTAACAATTATACATTATTGTACATCAATTGTACATTAACAAAGTTTAATGTAACAATTTTGCCGTTTTTAATTATGTCTATAGTGGATGTGGCATAGGTGAATAGTAACCAGAGGCTGTCAAACTTCAACTAAAAAAATTATTTTAAAAGATTCTATAGTGTAATCCATGCAACTTTTTCTGAAATCCTTCAATTTTTTCATCTTGCATTTGTTTTATTATTTGTTTTAGATTTAGGTAACTATATTTACCTTGTGCATTTACACATTTGTTAGTTAGAGGACATTTTTACAGTTATTGCCCAACTTTTAATGTGAAAGTGTGCAAAGGGTTAGTTCACCCAAAATTTTAATAACATTTAATAACAGACATTTCTGTTATTAATTACTCACCATTTAGTTTTTTCAATCTCTTGAAACCTTTGTTCATTTTTAGGACACAAATTAACATATTTTTAATCCAGTTAAAAAACAATTCAATTGATACAGAAAGTCTATTTTCACAAAACTCTCTGGCTTCAAACGATTCATTCAGAGATCCAAAATCTTATCAAGCAGTTTCTCAGAACGTTTTAATCACTTTATAAGATTATCTTACATTGTAAAAAAAAATCCATACATTTGCAGTTTTCTGTATTTTGTGATTCATGTTTTTATTACATGTTTCACCCATATATTTATGCTTTTGAATTGCATTATAAATTATCTTTCTTTCAACAACTATTAACCTTGAAAAGTTTGAAAAAGTGACTTTTATTAACATTTTTAGTAGTTTAACATGATATAATGTATGGGTTGGTTTTGTACATTAAGGTACAAAACCTAGTAATAAACATTTTCTGTTATATTACAGACTTATTTATGTTATTTCTTAAACATTTTATTATTCCAAACTACTAAAATGTGATTTTTTTTATTATTATTAAATCCAAGAGCTCTCCCATCCTCCATAGACAGCAGTGGCAGATTTAGACACGGGCAATATAGGCGATCGCTCAGGGCGGCATCTTGCTGGGGGCGGCACGAGGAGACGGCGCAAAAAAACGTGCCCCAGTAAAATATTTAAGATATGATTTACTTTATGCAAATATTAATAATCACAGAATAAAACCGTTAGGGGCCATTCACATTTGGCGTCTTTTGCACACGCAAGTCTGTTACTCTGTATGCAACTAGAACAACACTGGTGAAACCAAACTGATGCATGCGCGAAGAGAACCATTCCCGCGCACCTCACGCACTGCTCCTGCTGCGCCTGGTATGAATCTCGGTTGTTTACATTCACACCGATAAAATATGCGCCACTCATGCATGTATGGGGTGGTTTGCCCAGGGTGCCATTTAAACTAGAACGGCCACTGATAGACAGCAACAGTCCCGAGATATTTGAAGTGCAGAAAAGGAACTAAAACATTGTCAAAACATTGTGTGAAATCAGTCGTTCTGTTATCATATGATGCTCCCAGAACACTTTTATTTAAGTTTATACAACTCTGTCCACCATTACCTTCTCTGCTGCACCAGGTCATCAGTGCAACGTGGAAGCATCGTATTGCCTGTAGTAAACACGCATCCTGACCTGATGACCCAAAGTTGTTTCTATGGTTCCTTTAGCACACAATAGTGTTCTTGGAGCTTCATGTGATTACAGTTGAACCACTAAAGTCACATGAATTGTTTTGGTTTCTTTTCTGGACTTCGTCTCGAGACTGTTGCTGTCTATGGAGGATGACGAAGCTCTTCGATTTCATCTAAAATATTTCAGTTTGTGTTCTGAAAATGAACAAAGATCTTAGTGGATTGGAACGGCATGAGGGTGCGTAATTAATAACACAATTTTATTTTTGGGTGAACTAGCCCTTTAATAAGCTGACAAGAGCTATAGATAAAGACATGATTTTACTGAAAAGAATAGAGTGGTAGTATGACCACCTAAAATATAGTGTGACTGTGTGAGTAATTTGGATAATTTGGAGTAATTTTTAAAATCTTTTTTTTTTTTTTGTTGATTTTGGAGCACGTCAAGTATGTTTGGAACAATATGAGGGTGAGTAAATGATGGCCAAGTGCTCATTTTGTAGATGAACTGTCCCTTCACCATGCTCTCTGTCTGTGATAGTGCTTTCGTTGCTTCACTCTAGCAGACAGTCGTCCTCCATGACAAAGCCTCTGCATTTTTAATGGGGGTTCCCACTCTTGGGAGCTGATGTCAAGAGTCTGTGTCTGTGTATCTGTGTAGTAGCTCGCTTTATATGTGCCACATCTGTGACTGTGTATGTGTGTCTGAAACTCTGGTCTACTTGACATTTTCATAGCAGAAAAATCCATCTCTCACGCAGTGACACTTACAACTGCTCTCTGTGTGTATGTGTGCGAGTCGTTCTCTCACTCTGTCTTCCTCTTCTTCACTTAGGGAGGAAAAACGGAGAGCATGACAAAAACTATGACACGTTGGACCTCCCCAAGCGCACAGAGCCCACTAAAGGTACGTCTTCCTTTGACACTACCAAATTATTACATCTTCAAGCTGTCAGTCCTCTGAAAAAGGGACAGGAAAAGACCTTACTCCTCGCTCTTGCTCAGAGAGAAATCTGGTTGTGAAAGTCAAGTGATTTTTTATTTTGAGGAAGTGAATTCTAGGATGAATAGTACAATGTAAATAGACCTCCTTAGCACAAACTGAATGAACAACATGCTGTTAGTTTGCTGAAGGATGTTTTGGGAATAGAAGCTCTGTTTCAAAACCTAGTGAGCTGTCTATTGAGGCCGTTTTTAATGCTTAATATGAAGATTGGGGTTAAATCTGTTCCTATGATACGTTGTTTTGTCAGATTTACTGTAAAGTCAATCTCAGAATGCTTTGTGACAGGATCAAAGATGACAAAGGACACCAGTGACTGTTCAAAAGTGATAGTAAACACAGTTTATTCTACTTCAAAAAAATGTTTCTTTGAGCTTTCTGTTCACCACCGAATCAAAAAATGTAACATGTTTGAGAAAATAAATCAAAAATACACTGTAAAAAGTGATTAGTTTTAGATTAGACTTTACTTAAAACTGAGTAAACTTGTTGAATGTAAGTTTTTGACTCTTCTAAAGCATAAAAAATACCGTAATATGTTTGTGGATATTTAAGAAACATGTTAAGTGAACATTCTTGTGTATCTGAGAAACAATGCTGAAGTCAGATATTCTGCTTTGAAAATGTCTGTTTCTTGCCGGAACATCTGTCTTTGTTTTGGTCATTTAACTTGCCCAGTGCCAGTTTAGCTGATTATATTTCAGCACTCTGGGTACACAAAGAGCGTATTTGATTCATTCAGTCATGAAGGCTTTCAAAGTATGGTTCGTGACCTAAATGTGACCTCCGATGGACAGTAGCAGACTCCGAAATGAGTTCCACATGAGGTTATTAGTTAGCAAATAATATAAGTATTACGAACGTAAACATTAGGCGAGCAGGTTACATTGTAACCCCGTGTCCTAACAACACACTATGTGACTAAATTTGCAGTGATAAGAAATTTGGCTGTTTGCACAAGACAAAACACAACAGAAATTTAAATACAGCCATTCAGAAGCACAGAATAGTGCACTTACTGCACTCCAACAAAATGGTAAGGATTATAATCTAATTAATACATATTAAACCTCTTTTACATTATTAAATGTACATGCTGAATCACTGATATATGTTGACTTGCACTGAGTCGCATCTCTAAAGTTCAGTTTCAACTTGTTTTATTTTCAAGATCTGAGGTAAATTATTTGTTGCTGCTTCCAGAAGTATGGCAATAAATGTCACGTAAGATGTCATTCAAACTCACATTATTAGGATTTACACAATAAAGCACATGAGTTGTACCTGAGGTGACCATTGTCAGTTTGTCCTGTTTTTCAGCTGCAAGAAATAGAAGTCCTTTATACAATATAAATTTCAGGTGTTGGTTAGACCAAAACTCCTTTTATTATGGAAAATATTCCTTCTATCGCGTGCCGTTGCTTTTATTTAGAATACAACTTAAATCAGCGTTTAGGCTCATTAGTCAGGCTCGCTCCTGTTGGTGTCATCAATCTGGCAACCTGCTCTTGCATTTGTTTTGATCCAGGTACCTAGTTCAACCACTAGGTGTCAAACTTACATGCACCTTTAAAAGTGATCAGTTGAGTTTAATTACAAAAGGGAGTAAACCTATTACCTTTATAATTTATGGAGAAATTGAACTGCGTGTGGCGTCACGGTGGTGCAGTGGGTAGCACAGCAAGAAGGTCGCTGGTTTGAACCTCGGCTGGGTCAGTTGGCATTTCTAGAGTTTGCATGTTCTCCCCTTGTTCACGTGGGTTTCCTCCGGGTGCTCCGGTTTTTCCCCACAAAGTCCAAAGAAATGCGGTACAGGTGAATTGGGTAAGCTAAATTGTACGTAGTGTAAGGGTGCTTTCACACCTAGACTTTTGTTCCGGAACGTGGCGCGTTTGCCCAGTTAGCGCGGTTCGTTTGGCATATGTGAACAGGGCAATCGCGCTCGGAATTGCGCCAAAGCAATCGCTCCGAGACCACCTGAATGAGGTGGTCTCGGCTCGATTGAAACGAACCCTGGAGCGGATCGATTGTAGTGAGAAAGCAATACGATCCGAGCCCGGTTATATCACAGTGTTTTATGGATATGTAATAGGCATATGGCTATATGAAGAGAGAATTATGAGTAGATTATATGAGTCATTCCAGACATCCCAATTCTCCCGGAAGTTCCGGGAGTATCCCGCAAATGCACAGAGACTCCCAGATGCCCGCAAACGAGTAAACGCAAATCTCCCGGAAATCGCGCGTCTTCCTCCCGGTCCTCAAAATACGTTGCGCACCCTTCTCATCACCCCTCCCCTCCTCGCTCTTCAGACATGTCGCGGGCACGCTGTCAAACACCACCAAACAACCCCAGACAGCTGAGCGGGACTCTGCTAAATAAACCACGAAACTCTGACCAATGTGAGGAGAGTTTACTCACACGTGACTTGTTTTAGCTCTTTTGGTCCGTTTAGAAACTTTGCCGTGTGAAAGCGAACCGCGCCAACAACAAAGAGCAACAATGTAACAATTTTAATCCCTGTTTCGGAACAACTGAATCGATTCACTGGTGTGAAAGCACCCTTAGTGTGTGAACGAGTGTGTATGGATGTTTCCCAGTGATGGGTTGCGGCTGTAAGGGCATCCGCTGCGTAAAACATATGCTGGATAAGTTGGCAGTTCATTCTGTTGTGGCAACCTCAGATTAATAAAAGGACTAAGCCGAAAAGAAAATGAATGAATGAATGAATGAATGAATGAATGAATGAATGAACTGTGCATAATTATAAAAATCAAGTTAATTCAATTTAATAAATGAAGTTCAGTGTGTATTTGCAAAATCTCTTCAGTGTGTAATATAAAAAATATTAAACCACATAACCATTTTCAGCATTGATCATTTATTAATTGATCTTAATTAAAATATTGTTAATATTAAAAGTTTACAGCATCATAAGTCCTTATTTTTTTTCATCTGCTAGTGAGTTTTCATTCTAGTTTTATATTTGTTTAATGACGTTAGTGCTATACATAGCCAGAAGGAAATTAATTAATTAAAACCACAGCATCTATCATGCAGGAATTGCTGCTGGTTTAAAATAAGCGATTGTGAAGTTTTCAGGATGGTTGTTAATGCTACATTTGTAGGGTTCTTGAGCAGAGCTTCAGTTTGCATTGAGTGCAGATCCACTGGGAATGCCAGCTATCAGGTAACAGTGCTCTTCTGCCTGGGCCTTTCATCATTATGACAAACACAGGCATATCTTCAGCTAAATAGACACTGTATATTAGTGAGACCGATATCCCTGACATCAGTTCATCTGCAGTCCATATTAGGACGGGTGATGGGTAAAACCAAATGCATGAGAGAGATGCTCAGACTCCTTTAGCTTGTAATTTTCTGCAAATGAATCATAAGGTATGAATGCAAGAGAAGAATTCGAAAAAGCTATGGTGCAATGCAGTGGAAAGCAAGAGTGTTGAGAGACTTGAAAAACCTTGAAAAAGAGCAGTCTTAGTGACGATGGCTGAAGATGTTTGTCTCTGTTTACGGCCCTGAAGAGTCATCAGGGAGACACTCAATACCTCTTTGCTTCTGACGGACTGATCTAGGATCATTTTACCTCAGAGCTTAACTTCGTAAGAGAGGGTGGTGCTTTATGGAGGCTCGTTTTATGTGTATTACTGTAGATGAGCAACAAAGAGGGATGAAAAATAGATCATTTTTAGTTGACCTGATTTTTTTTTTTTGTGAGACTGTGAGGGAATGTTTGTGATCCTGTTAAAGAAGAGAAATACTGTTTACTGATCTCCCCCTCACGATAGGACCATCATTTGTGTATTGTTTGGTTGTAAAAGAGAAAGATGAGGGAGAATGAATAAATTGGAATCATGTGAAGTCATATCTCTATCAATTTTGCTGGAATAATTGCTGTGAAAATCTGTGGAGTTTAATGTTCTTAAGTAGAAAAGCATTAGTGTTAAGAAATGTGTATATATATGAAATGTAAAAATCAGAAATACTATATATTTTATCTTGAGCAGTTTCATTTATACTGTGGTTTGAAGGTTTAGGTCGAAACTGTTTTTTTTTTTTTTTTTTTTTATTAAATTAATTAAAAGTGAAAGCAAATATTTTTGTAATGCTTTATGCTTTATGTTTAATGTTTTAAATGCTTTAAAAACATGATAACATTTCTCCTAAATTTCAATTTGAGAACATCAGTGTGCACACATCTAGAAAAATGTTAAAGGCAGGTGCTCGGTCAAGCCAAACACAATAGAAAAAAAGCCCAATCCCTAATCCCCTGCCCCTTCCCCTTGGCCCCTGAAACGGAATGTGTAGGGGAAGGGCTTCAAATTTTACCCCTAAAAAATGTGACAGAACTAAAACACCTGCACATGTCATCATATGTCATTGTGAGCTCTTGCTTCATATGAGATCGACAGTCGTGACTGCTGTAGTTATTCCAGTTGTGTTATTTTTAGGTATTTATCTTCAGAAAATCCCTGAAAGCGACGATATTATGTTATCATAATGATATAATGCGGCAATAAGGTCATAACTGTGCATTTACACCGTGGCCATATTCACCTATACGAAAACTACATTAACATTACGCCAGACACTGTAAAAAGCTCATACCCAGCCACTAGACTTTTCTGACAGGGTTTTCGAGTGTCATCAAGTGACAGATGGGAAAGTATGTTGCGGGACTACTATATGAGTTATTATTATAGATTATGGATAGCAAAATTTAGCAAGTTTTTTTTGTAATCGGTAAAACACGAACACTGTTATAATTGTATTAAAACATGCTTGTTTGTTGTAAAACTTTGTGATAATGACAAAAAATACTTATTTGTGCAGCTCCTTACTTCTGTGTGCAGCCATACTGCTGTTGTAGATGGTGTAATCATGGGAAATTTTCATACCCCTTGGTTTTGAGTGTGGTCCTGAAAAATCTCCGTTTCAAGGGCTATCTAGCCCTTCCACTTAGCCCTACACCTTTAAGCTAAAGAGAATTGGGACATCCCTACCCCTTCACGTGAATGTGCAAAACGAGAGGTAGGGTAGGGGTAAGGGTAAGTGCTAAGTGGTAGATTTAGGATTGGGCCAAAGTCAAAAAAAAATCGGTACACTGCCGCTTTAGCTCTCAAAAGACAAATTTATTTGGACAACTTTTCAACAAGGTCTTGTGACCTGATGAAGACCTTTTAGGTTGAAATGTAGGTTAAATTTGTCTTTTGAGAGCTGAAGTGGCAGTGTGTCGATGTTTTTGACTTATATATACAGATATATATATATATACAGTTGAAGTCAGAATTATTAGCCCATCTGAATTATTAGCCCCCTGTTTATTTTTTCTCCCAATTTCTGTTTAACGGAGGGAAGAATTTTTTTCAACACATTTCTACACATAATAGTTTTAATAACTCATTTCTAATAACTGATTTATTTTATCTTTGCCATGATGACGGTAAATAATATTTGACTAGATATTTTTCAAGACACTTCTATACAACTTAAATTGACATTTAAAGGCTTAACTAGGTTAATTAGGTTAAATAGGCAGGTTAGAATAATTAGGCAAGTTATTGTATAACGATGTTTTTTTCTGTAGACTATCGAAAAAATATAGCTTAAAGGGGCTAATAATTTTGACCTTAAAATAGTGTTTAAAAAAAATTAAAACTGCTCTTATTCTTGCCGAAATAAAACAAATAAGACTTTCTCCAGAAGAAACAAATATTATTAGACATACTGTGAAAATTTCCTTGCTCTGTTAATCATCATTTGGGAAATATTTAAAAAAGAGAAAAAAAATCATATATATATAATTTGTCATTTAGAGCATGTATTTTTTCCAAAAAATGACAAGTGGTCATAATAGCACAAGTTTTGATTTATTGTGATATAAAACCAGCATTATTTCATCGCTGTTTCACTTCTACATATTTGCTAAAAAAAAATATTTTTATGCACAAATAACAGTTTATAGAAAAATGGAACATTCTTATTTTCATAAGTCATAATATTTTACAATCTTGCTGTTTTACTCCTATCAAATATCAAGTCAAATAAATGTAGCATTGGTAAGAACGTTAAATCAGTAATACAGTAAAATTCTTCTCTGCATTTTGTAAGGTTTAAAGCACTTTTGTTCATCTGAGCTCTATAGGTGTTGCAGTTGTGCGTAAATCTGCAGCATTCTCTGTGGGCTTATGTGTGAGCCAAAAGGGCTTGTGTGCATGTGAATGTGCTGACTATTGCAGAACTCAACAAAGCCTTGTTTGTTTTTGTGTGTGCGTCTGCTAGTGTGTATTTCAACTTTTCTCACAAAGCTGTGAGGTCAGTTGACCTTCAGCTGAAATCATGTATTAGTTTAAAGTGTCAACGAACTTTGTTTGTGATTGAGTGTTTCACTGAGTAAATAATAGATGCTGGCCAAGAGCTTCAAGTTTCAGTTTTATAAATTTATAAATTTATAAATTTTCAGAGATGTTAAAGGAGTTTCTTGAAATCTCTGAAGCCCAATGAAGTTTCTGTTTTCAATTAAGGCCTTGAGACCAAGAACCACATAAGTCCATATTTTCAAATTTTGAGTAATAAGATGTTTTTCATTTGGATTGTGAACATTATATTATATACTTTTATTTTACTTGAAGATAGACAACAAAAGCTTCTCAATTCTAAGGAGATAACATTTTTTCAGTGTCAGTGTTAAATATCAAGTTATTGTGATTTATGTTTTTCAAATGTGGATGAACACTATCATCCACTATCACTATCACTTTAAACCACTAAAGATCTGATTCCTTTATCTTATTTTTAATACAGTAACAGAAACTTCAGGTTAATATTAAGCATTTCTTTTAAAGTGACTATTATATTAACTATTATTATTTAAAAACAGAAAATACAGTATGTACAATACAAAGACCTTCTTACATTACAGGCAATATCAATCAATTATTAGCAATAAACAATAAATAAATACAACAATAAATACTTACGATGCAGACATACATCATAGCTAAATATTGTCGATTGTTTAGAAAAGCTGGCGCAGCGCACCTGTGTATATATACTGCTTCTAGCTGTTCTCACGCTCCGCCGTCTCACGATGTAAATAAATATATAAACAAAAAAACTCTACTTGCCATAGTTTAGATAGGACTGGCAGGAAATATGCATTAGACACTTCTTCTATCGCGCCTAAAGCTAGCGTGCCAGGGCGAGCCAGCGCCAGTAGTGTTTCCACTGTCACTTCTGGGGCCTGATCGGGCCAAAGCGGGGCATCCTCAGGGTCAGTGACCGGCCTTTTTCAGCCTGCCGAATACCTTGGGCCAAAGAGGGCCAGCTGGTGCTTTGGGGCGGAGTGAAAGGATAGACAGAGTTTGCCCAAGTCTGGTAAAGATGGCATGCCGCCATTACACTAGTGTGATCACACAAGAGTACCTGTACATGCGCCAAAAAAAATAAATAAATAAGGGAAAGAAAGACATATAGCTGGTCATAAACACCTTATAGTCTAGTGGTCTTTTTGCTTATGATTCCCCTTATGTTTCCCTTTTAAATGTAAGGGTGTTGCATAAAATAATGAAGTAGTTTTAATTTATAAGTAACATTTCTTTGCTGCGTCCTTTCTCTGCCTGCACAGCACAAAAATCAGTGTATATTTAACTCAATTTGAGTTTAACTTAACACTCCTTGGGTGTACATATGACTCCCCCCATTTTGGAGTTAAAATAACACTTTCTAAAGTGTGAAATTTGTACATTACTCTGAGGTAATTTTAATAGTAAGAGTTTATTCTTACATCGAACTGGAGTGTGTGTTACCCTTCAAAGTGTTAATATATTACCTTTTTTTCTATAGTATCAATTGGTGTGTGTAAACAGTGATCAAGTATGTTGAAAATAGTTTTAATTTATGAAATGTTCATTAATCTTTTCAGAAATAATTTCAATACATTCAACCCTTTGCATTATAAAATGCAACAAGACATGTTTCAAGTTTATTTAAAACATACTGGTTTGATCATTGTTTGTCCGAAAGAATCTGTTTGAGTAAAAAAACTAGACTTCCCATGACTAGTGGGAAATACACTGCATATTGGGTTAAAAGTTTAACACTGAAAGAAAAACTCTTAAATATACGCTCTTTCACACTCGTGGATTAAAATGTGCTCCGGTTTTAACACTGAACAACACCAAAAAAAAAAAAAATTACACTTTATATTTAACACTGGAATTTTTGCTGTGTGCCTGATTCCCGCTGAACTGGGCGGGTTGTGTGACGTTTGATTTAGGGGACATTCTGGGAGCGGGGTTTGCATGACGCGCTGCGATCTACTAGGCCGCCAGGGGAAACGCGACATGATTTCGGCCTCACTGCTCATGCTCCCGGGCTATTGGCACAGCCCAACCTGATAAAAGCCCTGGCTCGCACTGGCCCAACAGTGGAAATGTGGCTATTGATACAGCTTCATTACATATGGTATGTAGTTTATAACTGTTTTTTTGTGCTGTTTAGCGCTCTTCCACTCACCTCTTTCGCTGAATTTTTCCCTGTTTTTGTTCTCCTCTTTGATTTAAATATGGTTTCCCATCATACCTCAAAGCCTTCATCCCTCTGTCCTTCCACTTGTTCATGTCGCCTCTCCTTTTTTTTTGCTGAGGATTTGGCTTTTAGTGTTCGAAGCGAACATGACAGCAAGCGACATCTCCTTACTGAACATTTTTTTCTGTGTGACATTATTTTAATGTTTAAAATGTATCTTGATCGCATAAAAATATCCTTAAACTGTTTCTGTATACAAAGTTCACACATACAATTAAGGTCACATGGTTATCTCATTTTTTATTTAATTTTTGGACTTCTGCAGTTGTTCGTTGCATGCACCTAATTATCTGTAACTATATTTCTAACCCATTCTGATAGAGACATACTGTATGGGTGTTTATTTATATCTGAAAGCTCTGGGATTTGTGCTAGAAATAAGACACGAACCTGCACATGTCTAAACAAGAAAAAAACTATCTCGTCTGACTTTTATTTGATAGAGAAATAATGAACCAAAGAGGATTCAAAAGTTTCCATTAATATACCAATTAGGGTTGAGAAAGGGCAGATGAATAAGTGTGATCTGATTGACACTTGAGGATTAATATGTGATAAGAGCAGAGAAACAGATGTAAGTGAGTTGCATCTATTCTGAGCTTCTCTCTGTGATATATATCATTAACGTGTGTTAGAGAGGCTGCTGTGACAGCTTGGAATATTGAAGGATTTTGGTTGCTTAGCTGAACCTGAGACACACAGCCATTGTTTATTCACCACTCATTTTTGTGTTGTGTTCAAGTGCCTGAAGCATTTGGTTTCAGAGAGGACTTGCTTGAAAACTACAAACCATGAAAGATATGAAAGCGTCTCGCTGCATTATTCACATCCCTGGGAAAAAGAGACAGGAGAGAATTAATTAAGGATTCAGAGGGAGATGTGATTGACAATGAAGGGACGTTTTCCAAAACCCCCGTGAGCTCACTGCCTCAATGCCTGCATTGAAAGATGACGTTTGGGATTCTGTACAAATAGAATTGTGAGGTAAATATAACTGTGAGGCACAAAGAAAGTGATGTTGCATATTATTGTGAATTTTCGTATCTAGTCAAGTCATTTAATTTGGAAATCTATGAAATCTATTAACTGTGTTTGTCAAAAGTATTAATTTCTGTACCAATCTGTACGGAAATTTTAAGTTCAGTATATCCATTTGTCCAAACGTTGGAAGTGGTGTTAGAGAGGCCAGCAGGGGGCGCTCAACCTGTGGTCTGTTTGAGTCCTAATGCCCCAGTAAAAGTGAAGGGGACACTACACTGTCGGTGGGCGCCGTCTTTTGGATGAGACGTTAAACCGAGGTCCTGACTCTCTGTGGTCATTAAAAATCCCATGGCACTTCTCGTAAAGAGTAGGGGTGTAACCCCGGTGTCCTGGCCAAAGTCCCTCAATCGACCCTTACCCATCATGGCCTCCTAATCATCCCCATCCACCGAATTGGCTCTATCACTGTCTCTTCACTCCACCAATAGCTGGTGTGTGGGGAGCGCACTGGCGCCGTTGTCCTGTGGCTGCCTTCGCATCATCCAAGTGGATGCTACACACTGGTGGTGGTGTGGAGAGACCCCCCCTCATGATTGTGAAGCGCTTTGGGTGTATGGCCATACACAATAAATGCACTATATAAATACACATTACATTACATTTACTGCTAACATTTGAGCATGTTCTTAAACACCTTCTGATTGGCCATTGTGTTCACATGCTTAACAGAAATGCTCCAGTGTGTGTGTGTATCTGTGTTTGCACTTGGTGAACAGCGGTGAAGAATGGTGAACCAATGACCATTAAAGAGCATGCTCAACAGCGCACAAATGTTGGAGGGAAATTGATGTTTTTAACTTTTTAGAATCGATTGGTACCAAACATGATACTTTGACAGCCCTACCATGAACAAAAACCTTCCACATACAGATTTTGCCACAGACTCGTTGGACTTGTTGGTATTGTTTGAAAGTGACAACTGTATGAACTTTTTCATACTACTAACAATACAATGTAAAAATGATATGACAAAAAGTCATGACAAATGATTTTGTTACTTTCAAGAGTTCACACTTAGCTGATGATTAATAATAAGCTTGTTTGGCATGCTGTCCCGGGAGAGAGCCCTGAGCTCATGAGATCCTCGAGCCCGGGGCTCCCTCCCGTTGCAAGGCGAGAGGGGAGATCGAGCTCAGGTAGATCTCGAGAACTCCCCCTTCGTAGTGTTGAAGAGCAGATAGTAGTTCTCTTTAACGAGATAGGTACTACATATGGAGCAAGTCTATAAAGTTGATCAATCAAATTTAGTTTGCGTGTTTTTAATCGGTGGGAGGAAACCGGAGGACCCGGAGAAAACCCACGTGAACACGGGGAGAACATGCAAACTCCGCACAGGAAATGCCCGCTGGTTAGGTAGAGCCTAGGACCATTGACACTCTTACTGTGAGGCAACAGCGCTAAGCGCTGGGCCACCGTGTCACCCATCTAGAAAAGGGAAGGAGTAGGGGTGGAAGGGGGGATTCTTCAAAGCGAAGATAGTGGTGATATGGAACCTGGGATATTTATAGTAGTTAAGGGATCATCTGATTGGTGCATGTTGATTTGGATAATGTGGGTCCAGCTGCTAGCAATCATAAGCACGTGATCCTCTCGAAATTAGTTTATAAATAAACTCCACTTCAAGAGTTCACACTTAGCTGATGATTAATAATAAGCTTGTTTGGCATGCTGTCCCGGGAGAGAGCCCTGAGCTCATGAGATCCTCGAGCCCGGGGCTCCCTCCCGTTGCAAGGCGAGAGGGGAGATCGAGCTCAGGTAGATCTCGAGAACTCCCCAAAAATGCCTTACAAAGCTCGGGACAGCAGCCGCGTATTGAAGAACCCCCCCAAATGCAGATGGAACAATGCCATATCCGGCTGCTGGATATAACATTGATCGCTTAGGAAAGAGAGGCTCCTGCGGGAGCGGCAAAAAGTAGACTCTTGCTGGAGTCTAAGCGGGGGCGTGGGAGGGGCGGGATTGACTCCTGCGGGAGTCGAAGCTCGGAAATCTCCTGCGGGAGCGAGCTGGGGTGGGCGGAATTTTAGCAGGGGTCGGGAAAAGTTTTTGGACTGTGAAGACTCCTGCAAGAAGGGGTGTGAGGTGGGCTGGGGGGGGCATGAACTCCTGCGGGAGTTGAAGCTCGTTTTAGTCACTCCTGCGGGAGTTAGAGCTGGAGATTGAGGGCCTAGCTGAAGAGGAAAGGGTGGCGGGTTAACTCGCCGAAATAAGATAGAGAAAAAAAAAAAAAAAAAAAGGGGGGGCGTAGGATCTCGACGCCAGAAGGAAGAAAAGGAGAAGGGGAATCGTGCAAGCGCAAGCATGCGGGCCTACGTGCATGCAGAGACACACACGCTAGGGCGCGCAAAGCGAGCTTACATACGCGTATGAATACACGTAATGCATATGCACGTTCCCGAACACACATACTCATCCATACATGCGCATACGCTTGTATATGATTATATACAAGTGTATATGCATTCCTAGTGGCCATGGGGGGGGCGGTGATGACTCCTGCGGGAGTCGAAGCTCGGGGTGACCCCTGCGGGGGGTCAGAGCCATGCGGGGGCATTGCTCCTGCCGGAGTCTGGGAAAGGGAGGGGGCGGTGAAGACTACGGCAGAAGGTGGCCGGGCGAGACTCCTGCGGGAGTCGAAGCTCGTTTTAGTCACTCCTGCGGGAGTTAGAGCTGAGGATTGAGGGCCTATGGAAAGAGATTAGTGAGGCGAGTACGCTCGCCGAAATTGAGCTAAAGACAAAAAATGGGGCGGAGAAACTCGACGCCGAAGGAAGAAAAGAAGAAGGGGTATCATTCAGCGCACGCAAGCTAGCCTACGCACGTGGAAAGACACGCACGCTAGGGCCTGCAATGCGTGCGCGCAACGCTCTCGCATACACATGTACTCATACACGCATGCGTATACGCGAGCATATGAATATATATATGCACGCGTGGCTACGCATTCTTAAGGGCTGGGGGGGGGCAGTGATGACTCCTGCGGGAGTCGAAGCTCGGAGTGACCCCTGCGGGGGTCAGAGCCATGGGGGGGGCGGGAACCAGTAGGAGTTGGGAGACAGGAGGGGGCGGTGATGACTCCATCTGGAGATGTGATAGTGAAGGGGTTGGCCTGGGTTGGGCCTAAAGGACTCCTGCGGGAGTCGGAGCTCAGGATGGACCCCTGCGGGGGTCCGAGCTGTAGGGAGGGGAGGCAAGCTGTAGCAGAGCTTGGAAGCAGAAAGTACCTGCGAGCATACACATGGCATCCTTACATACAAACTTAAGCATACGTACGTACGCTCATGCGCAGACACGCACACGTACCCGCATAAGCGTAGCACGTGCCCGAACCCGCACATGCGCGTTCATTCATGCACCCATACGCTCAAACGCACACTAGTGCTCAGGCCTTCACTCGTACTTGTATACTCACACGGGTGCGCACACGCTCACTCTCCCCTTACTTCCGTACAGCGGGTGCGCACTTAGCTGGATAGAGCCATCTGTGCTTCTTTAAGGTGGAGTTGGCTGAGGCGAATGTAGGCTTTGAAGGCATCGGATGACCAGCAGCCTAAAGTCTGAATTTGGTGTGAGGAAAGACCTCTGTGTGCTGCTGTAGTGGCTGTGCCAATTCTAAATGAATGGCTAGAGTATAGTTCAGGGGAAAGCCTGAAAGGCGGAGCACCTCTTTTAAGTGTTTTTTGAACCCAAAAAATGGATTACTGGACGATTAACGTCATCAGTAAAGAGGGGGGCAAGGGGGTCAGGATCTTGAGCTCTCCTTAAGTGGAGGAATGCAAGAAGGGTTTGGAAAGGACGTGTGGGGGAGGAAATGTTGAAAATGTAAATAAAGTACCCTTTCCCTGACTGATCTGTTTGCTGTGCTTGATGAAAAAAGCTATTGTTTCATCATTCTGCAGAGTTAGATCAGAAATTGTGGGGTGGGTGGCAGGGTTAAATTTGGATGTAATGGCCATTTCTGAACACCTAAGGAAGCCGAAAGCTAAAGTGAACATGGCATCAAGTGTGCGGGCTGCATGTGTGGAAAGGTATCCTTGCGCAGTGTATGGATGCATCTTGAAAGTATGTTGAGTGTAATGGGTTGTCTGGTGTCGGGGAGGGGGGGTGTGCTTTGGAAATGGCTTCTGAAGGGGATCCGTGTATCAGTTTATGAAAAATTTGGATCCCGCTAAGGTAGCTTTTTATAGAGCTAGCCTGGATATTTTTAGCAGTGTGCTAAAAATGAAGGAGGTGATGGGAAGTAGGGAGAAATCTGGGAATTGTGTTTGTAGAGTGAGTGGAAATGCTTGAAAGCAGTCCATGCTGTGAGATATGATTGCAGAGTTCTGGGAGCGATGGCGTGCAGGATAAGAGATATGGAAGTTTCATGTAGCTGGTGTAGTGGGTGATTTAAGGCAATATCATTTGTGAATAATGTGGGACAGGTGTTGGATGCTGGTCTGCTTCTGGTGCCAAGAGCCGAAATTCTGGAAAAGAAGCATAGCAGACGTTAGAGACAGAAAGGTAGATACATAGATACATACATACATACATACATACATACATACATACATACATACATACGCATGCACCCATACTGTACATACGCACGCACACACGCATGCATGCATGCATGCATATAAACACACGCACGTATACATACCTACACACACGCATACACATATACACGCACACACACACGTTCTCGCATATATACGCATATATGCGTATACGTATACGCATATGGAGAAAGGGTCGTGCTCGAGCCCTTAGTCTGGAGTATGGCATTAGCTGGTTAGATGAAGGAAGGAGGTTAGGTGAGAGTCAAAGCTAGGAGTAAAGAGCTTGTAGGAAACAGCGAAAGCACTCAACGCTGTCAGGGGAAACAGAAATGTGAGGGGATAGGTGAGGCTCTTGTGGGAGCCGAAGCTCATATTGACTCCTGCGGGAGCCATGAGTTTATGATGTTAAGGTGGAGGTGTCTTTTCTGGAAACGGAGGGACAGGCGTTGGGTTGGGGTCTGCTTCTGGAGCCAATGACCCGATTTCTGGGAAGAAAAAACACGTCAGTTATTTGGTTTGCACATGGCACATATTCAGCAGACAAGATAAATTATTTTATAGTTGATGTCAATATGAGGCATCTTAAAGCGGCGTTAAAGGTGGTGAATAGGAATGCCTTTATAATGCATTGTACTGTGGCTTCCTTAATCTGTAATTATTCGATAGAATCCTTTGTTAAAGAGTTTGAGTGTTGTACTGCTTATGGGACTAATACATGACATCTTGAAGGATGGGGCAGAGAACGGTCCAATCATAAAAGGGGGTTGTCGATCTCTTTTTATAAGATGATCGTCAGCTGCGGATTTTGCAGTAGCTTTAGAATGTATTTAGAGTGTAATAGGTTGGATGAGGGTCAGCTTCTGGTGCCTTCTGTCAAGAACTCTGAATTGAGAAACAAGAGAGAATCAGAAATTAAATACAACAAGATACGTGTATGGCAGACACAATGAATTGTTTTAGCTGATATCCATGCGAGGCGTCCTAATGAGGGCATGGGCAACTGTGAATGGAAGCGTCTTTTGTTAATGCATGGTACGATAGCTTCGTAGATCCAATGCAAAGATAGTTGAGGTGGGCATTTGACCCCCCGCAGGAGGGCAGATGGATGGAGAGCTGAAGATATGGACCGTGGCTTTTCTAGTGGTCCTGGAAGTGTCTCTTGAAGACTGAGTAGGTGAAGTGGTAGTGGAGTGGAGTTTGAATGTTGTAAATGCAAATGTATCTAAACAGAGTCGATGGATGAAACATTGCTCCATTCGTCAGGAATGTCCTCCCATTCATAGCAGTCAAGCGGGAAGTTTGTTCTTTGCCATTTACATCCAACCGACTTGCTATTATGAATTCACGTATGACACTAGTGTATGAACATACGAGTCACTGTCATATTACAATTGGACTTCTGTGTTGAATTTTTTTTTTTTTTTTTTTTTTTTTTTTTTTTTAATATCTGAGTAATAATCTTTAGAATTTAAATGGCTATCAGAAGTGGCAAAGTTTTTTTTATTTATTTTTTTTTTTTTTTTATTTTAAATAAATAAATAATTAATTTATTATTGTTTTGTTTAATTAAACAAACTGCCAACATCAAATCCTGTGCTTAAAGACTATGTCATTCATTCATAAAGTCAGAGTCCATTCTTAACCTGACGAGAGAGAGGGCTGGACCATCTCAAGTTTAAGCTCATTGGATAGTGGCGCTTCTCTTTCAGCTATTGGCTTGAAGGCGTGTCAATCAAGAGTGAAAATGGCGGACGGCCATTTTGTAGAGCGGGATCACAATTGTTATGACTGGAGATCAACGTAGGAATATGCCATGGACTAATATTGCGGATTGGGCTATGCAGATGAATTACTTCATGCTATCAGAATGGTATGGATCTGTAGACAGGCGGGAGGCTTCAGAGGGGAGTTCTTTTTTGGAATTCACGCTAGTCTTTCAAGAAATGTTTAGTCTTTGCTGGAGAGTGGTTATTTTCTGTGAGGCTTTCCTTTGAAGTGTGCTATATACGTTACCGCAGGTGCATCCCTTATGAGAGCAGTGAGAGTTTGGCTTCATTGCAATGTTTGAAATTGCCGGCTTGTTGAGTTTAGGCGGAGTTTGTAGACTGTGATCTTGCTAGAGAATTGGGTTGAAGACACAGCGGATGCGTTGTGTGAGGCATTAAGTGGAAGATTTTGATGTTGCTGTTGACGTTGTGGTAGAATTAGTTGGAGTTGTAGTAGGAGAGCAGTTGTTTTTGGAGTAGAAGTATTTGTTGTTGTAGCAGTAGATGCAAGCAGAGCTGTCTTCAGAGCGAAGATCTTTTTTGTAGTTGCAGTAGCAGCAAAAGTAGTAGCAGCAGCATTAGCAGCAGCATTAGCAGTAGCAGCAGCAGCATTAGCAGCATTAGCAGAAGCAGCATTAGCAGTAGCAATAGCAGCAGTGGTATTAGCAGTAACAGCAGTAGTATTAGCAGTAGTAGTATTAGTAGCAGCAGTAGTATTGGCAGCAGCAGTAGTAGAAGTAGTAGCAGTGGCAGCTGGTGCTGCAGGCCAAGCTTTCTTCAAAGCGAAGATAGTGGTGATATGGAACCTGGGATATTTATAGTAGTTAAGGGATCATCTGATTGGTGCATGTTGATTTGGATAATGTGGGTCCAGCTGCTAGCAATCATAAGCACGTGATCCTCTCGAAATTAGTTTATAAATAAACTCCACTTATTAAAAAAATTAAAGTAAAAAAATGTAAGTTATTCAAGTTTAAATTAAAGGGATAGTAATGACTCACTATTTACTCACCCTCAAGTTGAGTTTCTTTATTCTGATAAACTCAAAATAAGATATTTAAAAAGAAATCAAATAGTGTGGAACTCAATGGTTACAGGCGTTCAGCTTTCTGAATATCAAAATATCATCCTTTGTGTTCAGTAGAAGAAACTGATCCAGATTTGGAACAAGTAAAGGATGACAGAATTTTAATTCTGTACAAATAAGAATTGTGAGGCACAAAAAAGTGATGTTGGAAATTATTGTGCATTTTCATGTCTAGTCAAGTAATTTAATAAAGAATCTATAAACTAGGGTTGTCAAAAATATTAAGTTCGGTACCAATCGGTACATTTCCCACTAACATTTAAGTACATTCTTAAACACTGCCATTGTGCTCACATGCTCAACAGATATGATCTAGTGCAGGGGTGGACAAACTCGGTCCTGGAGGGCCGGTGTCCTGCACAGTTTAGCTCCAACTCTAATCAAACACACCTGCTTATAGATTTCTAGTGATTTTGAAGACACCGCTTAGCATGTTCAGGTGTTTTTGATTAGAGTTGGAGCTAAACTATGCAGGACACCGGCCCTCCAGGACCGAGTTTGCCCACCCCTGATCTAGTGTGTGTATCTGTGTTTGTACTTGATGAACAGCGGTGAAGAGTGGTGAACCAATGAACTTTATGACCAATCACACATTGGCCAATCAGCAGTGTTTAAGAACAAACTTATCAACCCTCAGATGTTAGTGGGAAATTGACGTTTTTTTTTTATTTCAGTACCTTTAATTTCAGTACCGAATGGTACCGGACTCAATACTTTTGACCATGAACAAAACAATTCCAGGTACAGATTTTGCCACAGACTTTAATTGTTGGCCTTGTTTGAAAGTGACTATGAACTTTTTATAATACTGACAACACACTATAAAAAAATAAAGTTATGACAAGTTATTATTGTTGCTTTATTTTAATAAATTCATTCAATAATTTTACTTTCAACTAACATTTTAAGTTATATACGAAGTACATCTCTGAGATCTTTAATTTTTTTAAGCTCAAGTGGTTTTAAAACTTTGAGTTTCTTTCTTCTGTTAAACTCAAAATATTATATATATTTTGAAGAAATCTGAAATCCTGTAACTATTGACTTCCATATAGTAAAATCGAATACTATGGAAGTCAATGGTTACATGTTTTCAGCTTTCTGAATATCAAAATATTGTCTATTGTGTTCAACAACTGAAAGAAACTGATCCAAATTTGGAGCAAGTGAATGATGAGTAAACAGCGACAGAATATTTACAGTTGAAATCAGAAAACCCCCCTAAATTATAAGACCGCTTGCTTATTTTTTCCCCAATTTCTGTTTAATGAAGAGAAGATTTTTTTCAACACATTTCTAAACATAATAGTTTTAATAACTTATCTCTAATGACTGATTTATTTTATCTTTGCCATGATGACAGTAAATAACATTTTACTAGATATTTTTCAAGACACTTCTATACAGCTTAAAGTGACATTTAAAGGCTTAACTAGGTTAATTAGGTTAACTAGGCAGGTTAGGGTAATTAGGCAAGTTATTGTATAATGATGGTTTGTTCTGTAGACTATCGAAAAAATATATAGCTTAAAGGGGCTAATAATTTTGTCCTTAAAATGGTGTTTAAAAAATTCAAAACTGCTTTTATTCTAGCCAAAATAAAACAAATAAGACTTTCTCCTGAAGTAAAAATATTATCAGACATACTGTGAAAATGTCCTTACTCTGTTAAACATCATTTGGAAAATATTAAAAATAAAAAAAAAATAAAAAAATTCGAAGGGGGCTAATAATTCTGACTTCAACTGTATTTTTTGGTGAACTAACCCTTTCATATTTTCAGTCAGTTTTACTAAGTTGAAATGACTAGAAAAGTTAGTTTGACTCAACTAAAAACATTAAGGCGGCAAGATTTTGTACAGTGTAGAATTATTGTGAATTTGACCTCTAGTATCCTGCTTTAAAAGCATCTCTCTGGTTTTTGGAGCTGAGCTAATGAGTGCATGTTCTTCGGTGTAAACTGAAAAAATGGCATTTAATTTCTCAGAGGTCACAGAAGGTGTAGTTTGAGAGCTAATGGAGAGAAGCCATCAGTACCCCTATTGTGTCTTTAACCCCTAATTGAAGCAATGCACTGAAGCCATTGTTGTATTTCATAAACCCCTCCTGAGAGAGATAAAGATGTAGTAATTAATTATGCGTCATTTTTCAGCCTTCTCCAGCTTATTTCTTCATTTTTTTTAGCCTTTTGATTGCCATAACGTGGTGACATCAGGTAGAGGAATAATGATGAATCATCTTTCCTATGTAATCCAGCTTGTTTACATGTTAAATCTCTAATACTAAAAGCTATTAGCCTATTGAGCGGTAGCTACAGTATAAATAGGCAACAGTGAAACGTAAGTGAAAGATTCAGGAGCAGCTCACATGAAGTGCATGATTAACGACTAATTGTTGATTCTAATTGAGTTTGACAATAGTGTGTTGCTAAGCCAATGACTATGCGCTATAATTAGCATAAATATTGCAAACAAAAATGTTGTGAGTTATATTTAAATTATGATGAAGTAGGTACAAATACAGTGAGTGACAAATACAAGCATACTTATGATTCTTCATTACTTTTTAATCTTGTTATAAAATTGGGTATCTCTGAAAACTGTTTACACTATAAAAATATATCACTAAAAGCAAGGTTATCAGGCTACATTTTTAGCATATTTATGGATTTTTTCATGGCTTTGTCTGCTTGGGTGGATTTTGTTTTTGTTTTTTAAGACAAATTGATTAAATCTAAGGTATTGATCATGTGTGCTGAAAAAACAGCCATTGCAGTCGTTCTACTTTAAAAATTCATGTTTAGTTCATGCCTTTTTTTGTAATTATTTGTGAAATTTACTATCAAGCTAACTTTTTTCAAGGAACTAATGCACCAATTTTTTTTTCATTATACAAATTTATTTATTGTGATGATTTACTCATCCTCCACTTGTTCCAAACCTGTTTGAGTTTCTTTCTTCTGTTGAACACACACATACAAAAAAGAGATATTTTAAAGTATGCTACTATAGTATGTTTGGTTCCTACTATGAATTCCAATGGCTTCTTTTCTCAGAGCATTCTTCAGAATATCTATTTTTGTTTTCAAGAGAAGAAAGAAATTCTTAAAAATTAAGTGTGAATAAAATGCGGGGAAATTTTCCAACCCCAAACAACACTTAAACAACACCATGTTTTACAAAACATTGAGAAAGGCTGAAATTAGGGCTGGGCGATATTGCAAAATAAAAAAAAATCACGATATGATGTTTCATATAATTTGATATAGATACCTATTGAATATTTTTAACAATACATTTAGGAATATTAGGATTTATGTAACCACTTTGCTTTAATTTACCAACATTACAATTACAACATTACATCAAAATATCTGATCTCTTTATAATAAAATAAACATGAGTGTTAAAGAGACTCTTAAACTTGATAAATAAAATGTTACAAAGTGTGTGCAATGGTAAAGCATAAATACTGAACAATCAAAGCAAACTTTAAGGTGTGAATAATAATGATACAGTAAACCTCAAACTCTGAGAACAACACAAATTATGATAATCAAATCTGAGCTTTTCCATCATTATTCAAATACATATTGCAACATTACAAACTGTGAAGTTGAATGACTATATTATGCCTATGCTAAAAACTCTTTCAGATGAGGTGCTAGTGGCTGGGATGCAGAAGAAA
Organism: Danio kyathit; assembly: GCA_903798195.1. Classification (NCBI taxonomy): domain Eukaryota; kingdom Metazoa; phylum Chordata; class Actinopteri; order Cypriniformes; family Danionidae; genus Danio; species Danio kyathit. The sequence goes on along the minus strand of LR812523.1, from coordinate 32,334,780 downwards.
AGAAACCAAAAAGCCACTCTGACGACATCCTTGCATTCTTTTTTATTTACAATCTCCTCACTGCTGCTGTATGGCAATCGTTTTCGCATGTGTTGTTATTCTGACCTGAAGTGACAAGCGCGAGTGTGTGGATTCCTTGACCATTTACAATCGACTTTGTGCTCGCGCTCCCCTGGCATCTCTCGTAATTAGGTGACTGTCAAAGTTTTTCTCAGAGGATGACAAACGGAGAAACTATTGCTGCCGCTCCGATGCAAGTTTATGGAGAAAAGTAAAAAGCACTGCAGTGTTTGGGTGCGCTGTGTTTGTCTGAGGTAGTTAGTCTGCCGTTACTGAGATGTGTTCCATACAAAGTGTGAAGCAGTTTGGTTAGTTCTACTTGTATGAATCGCGGTACGCTTGTGGCATTCAGAAAAGTTCAGATGTTTTCAACTAGGTAAGGCTGGAAAATGCGCTCAGTTCACATCGCTCCCATAGGCGCATCGTGCTTATTGGCACTGCTTTCGAGGCGTGCGCTCAGCAGCCACATTTTAATATAACTATAGCGCTTTATACCGAAACTTTGTATCAAATTTTTTTTATTGATACTTTTATTAGTTTGAACTTCGTACCAAATTTTTTTATCGATATTGACAATGGTGTTCGGTATTATCGCCCAGCCCCAGCTAAAATGTTTCAATATAAATAAAAAAAGTTAAGTCTCCTTTATTGCAAGTAGTGCTAGAATCTTTTCTTTTTCTTTTTCATTGAAAACTGTTAGCCTGAAGACAAAAGATTTCAGATTATTGGACTGAAGATTTAAAAAACTTATTTAATACATTTTACATCTGAATGGCAAGAGAAGTGGGATGCATTGAAACAAAAATAAATTGTTGAGAAATCTCAACCAGGGTTTTAAAACCATTTTATGACTGGATTTGATCAAGTGATTTTTACCAGGAAGAATGTTTTTATTATGTATTAACCATAAAAATCCTATTCAATTAATGTATTTATTTGTTTGTTGTTTTTAA